>JALPQI010007785.1:0-57414 GCA_025490895.1 Thaumatotibia leucotreta | reverse complement strand
CGGCGGTCGGCTCTCCCGTGCTCCGTCCTGCCGTCGAGACGTCAGACAGCACGCGTACAGCCGCCGAGTCCGACGAACAGATAGATAGGACAGCGGGTGATCGGCAATCGTAAATCTCATTTTTGGAGACTAGTTGTTAGTAACTAGTTTGAAATTGAACAGACGTGTATGATTACGACAGTATTACTTCGTGTTGTCAGATCTCTTATTGCAGATTTTAATGTGGGTAATAATTCAAATGAATAAATACAAACGCATCAGTAGCTACTTCGGCCGTCATCGGCTCTTTTCGGCCGTCGTCAGCTATGTTCGGCCGTCGAAGACGCTGAACGGCTTCCGCCAGCTCTGACCGGTTCTTATCGTAGGTACTCGGCCGTGATCGGAGCCGTTCAACTCTTTCCGGCACCATACGGCGGTATTCGGAGATTTAGGAATGCGAACGTGTGCGTTAGGCTGCAAACGGGGTCGTACGAATGCGAACAGCTTTACGGCAAAACGCCGTTTTCCCCGTCGAAAGACGTCGTTTCGCGTGGGCCGAGCCGATTTACGATGTCCTCGCTCTTATTGCGTTGACATAAAGCTTTTTCCGTACGCGATTAGCCGAAACGGCGTCGACTAGTTTGGTGAGACCCTTAGGTTCACATACATTTTTAGTTAAATTATTGATATTTATTAGTATTTAAATAAAAATATATCTGCGAACGTGTTTCACGATATGTGTCAAAGACGTCAAATGCTATGGAAAGTCAGCCATATTTGTTTACATTTCTTTAGATTCTACTGAATTGGTATAGAATAATACACTTCTTTGCGAATACCACAATTAGTCCAATTTAAACGGTACACTAATATCTTCATCACACTAGTAATTTATTTACTACCCTCCTCGCGGAATGCCCCCCATTGTTTCCGAGAAATTGGGCGGTGTGATTAATTTGTCTCCCCTCGTGCAATTTGTCACCCACCAGCGAGAGCTGGTCTCTGATGTGATGTGCTAGCTAAATAGTTACTTTCTCTACGTAATTTCACCAGAGTTGAGGTGAATGATACACACATCTAAATAAAGTACTAATCGCAAAAAACTTAGTGAATGAATGAATGATTGTAGCAAAAATCTTGAACAAACTTTTTGGTTAAATCTTACAGTTGCAATTAGCGTTGAAAATGTCGGAAAAAAACAAAATGTTTTTTCGGGAATGTATGAAAATTTCGTTTTTTTCAGTTTTTTCGGATTTTTTCAGAAACAATCAATGTCACTGTCACTGTCACGCCTTGCTATCTGCTTCAATTGACTTTTCCTCTGTGACATCGCGTTCTCCTGGAATAAGTGAAACATAGACCTAATTTACATTGGTTTAGAGTTGAAAATTAAAGTGGAAAATTTAATTGTTTTTTTCGAAAAAATCAGGAAAAAAACGAGCTGTTCGGAAAGAAACGGGATTTAATCCGGAAATTTTCAACGCTAGTTGCAATTAGATTTGCTGTCAGTACGAAAAAAGAACAGTAATTTCAAATTCCCCGTGTGTTTACATGACATGTTGATGTGTGCGTGGAACTACCTATGTCTAGATTAGTATTCTTAAATGAGTCATACAATGTGTTAACATCATGCAGGCTTTTATTGAAACCGAGGACTGAGATGTCAATTTTTAGCCAAGATTAATAATAATCCGTGAGCATTATTTGATTAAAAATTCTAATTAGAAATATTTTTTTTTCTAAGAAAATTTCAATGAGAAGCAATGTACTTCAAAATGAATCGTTAATTAGCGCTTGAAATAAAATTAACTGTACAGTTAATTTAAATAAATTTCAACTCTTAATACTTGAAAACTATTGCCAGTATAACACGCGTTTTATTATTATTACCCATTTTCGTAAAAGCCTGGGTCATGGTAACACACTGTATAGTGTATACGAGTACAATACTAGCGACAGTAGCGACCCGCCCCGGATTCACACGGGTACATCACTGATACTAAAACCTTCCTCTTGAATTACTCTCTATTAAAAAAACTGACACACTGACTTATGCCGTGTGGTGACGGCAGTAAGAATACATTTGTCACCACCCCAACTCCTCCTGCGGGTGTCGTAAGAGTCGACTAAGGGATTGAAGTGTCACTGACCATTCCACAAGATTGATGATGGGCAGCAGCGTCATCATAGTGGACACATTACTGCGATCGCCAATCCGCTTGCCAAGCGTGGCAATTATGGGCATTTACCTCCTAATGCGTCTACACGCATAGTTAATAGGAGAGGCCTACGTCCAGCAGTGGACTAACACAGGCTGATGATGAAAAAAACTGAATCAAAATCCATTGCGTTGTTTTAAAGATTTAGGCTGCGTTTCCACCAGAGATGTCCGACGATGTGTTTCCATACATATGACACCTCGCTCGAGTCATTAAGGGTGCGGCTCCACAGAGGCGGAGAAGAGCGGAGATGTGCAAAATTGGCCAATGAGACCGGATGACAGTGTTTCGAATTTTGAATTTGAAGAATGTAATTGGTCAATTTTGCACATCTCCGCTCCTCTCCGCTTCAGTGGAGCCGCACCCTAATAGGTGACATTTGTATGGAAACACATCCTCGCACATCTCTGGTGGAAACGCAGCCTTAAGCATACATAGGACCGGTCATTGTGGCAATCTTTGGGGGAAGCCTATGTTCAGCAGTGGACGTCTTTCGGCTGACTTTATTTTATACTATGTAGTGTAATTAGTGATGCACACTTATTTTACCGACTTAAATAATCACCAAATTAAAAAATTTAAAAGCCGACTTCAACCGTTTACTCCAAGATCCCGGATTTGTTTCCATCATTGGTTTCCTTGAATCCTACTTTCTGAATGCAAATTCTTGTAAAGTTTATTTAATAACTTAAGTAAAACATTAAAATTACATTATAAATTAACTTACTTCTCGTAAATGAATGAAAATTACCAAAAGCGCCATACATGTACCTATAACATTTGAAGAGATTCCTCGATTTCTCCAAGATCCCATCATCGTCAGACCTCAACTTGGTGCCAACGGGACCATCTCGGGGTTATACACGTTCGATCAGAAAAAAATAATTAAATTATTAGTTCACGATTCTCGGAGATATCGGGTAACATATATATAAAAAAAAAACAGTCGAATTGAGAACCTTCTCCTTTTTTTGAAGTCGGTTAAAAATGAAAAAAAGGTTCTAATTTTAACAAATAATCCGAAGTCTGTCACTCTATTAAAACGTCCTTGGGTGTGACAGAGACAAATCACCGAAATTTGCGAATTTCGGAGTTCGCGGTAAGGTGCATTCAGACCAAACGAGCATTCGCTATTCTATCCCCCGCTCTACGAAATCAACCAATGACGTTTTATGTAACGATCGAATTTCGTAGGGGGTTAGAATAGCGAATGCTTGGTCGGAATGCACCTTTAGGCCAACAGTTTCTATGGGTTTCGAAAGCTCTAGTTATAATTGGTGGCTTCCGAATTTCTCGGCTTTTATTTGGTTAGTTGCCATCAATAAATAGTCTAAGGATGAGATGTTTGCGAGATTAATGCTGTTTGCTTGCTTATTGTTAACAAGACCGTCTCCCATGTGTCATTTAGAAGGGTGAAATTAAACGTTAATAGTGTTGTATGCTTATGCAGGGTGCTCGCGAGCATTGCGAAAGATTTTAACTATGCATTCTAGACATCAAAATAAACAAAAAATATTGTGACCTAATGTCAAATTCCACAAAAATTTTTTTTTGTTAGACTTTTTGAATACATTTTAACATTTCCAATAATTTTTATCACAACAACAATTTGTTAAAATTATTTTTTTAAGTGATTTTTCTTGGGACAGGTTATTCCGTCAAGTTTATTCTTATTTTTTGATTGTCAGGCAACCAAAAATTGTAATAAAAAGAAGTTTTATGACGAGTTGCGTTGAAAAACTTTCTTCGAAAAAAGGTTAATTATCTCTGGAACCAAGCCGAATCCAGGAAATCTTATAACATTTAATACTCTAAATATGCTCAGGAATTCATCATTAAAATCTTTCGGAATGCTCACGAGCACCGTGTATAAAACAACCCAACTATGGTCCGATACTGCAACCATAAATAGGTACATAAATATCTTGGGACATCTCACACAAATCAAATCACCTACGTTGCTAGTGTTACTACCTATCGGCTACCTTTATGGATGCAAATAGAGAATGTGTTGTAATTTATTATTGTGTATCAGTATAGCACTATGTATTTTTTTTACTATTATTGGTATTTTTATGTATAAGTATAAGTTTAATGTTACCGCAAGTTCGTAAAAGACATATAATTATGTAAGTTGTGGTTACCTATAATTGGATAAGCATTAGCCACGAATTAATGTAAATGTATTTATTTATAGTATATAAGATGTGTTATCTGTTGGTAATCCTTAATAAAAAAAAATAAAATAAAATAAAATCGACCTAGTCGTAAGGTCAATTTTGAATCAAATAATGTTCACGGTTAGGCTAAAAATCTGTATCGCATACCACGGTTTCAATAAAAGCCTGTTAGTATCATGGTAACACTGTAACAGAAAAGACATGGCAGCATCATTAAAAATTTGGAAGTTAATTTTACTGTAGTCTACATGAAAATGAAAAATCAAAAAACGTTGATTGCGTTCAAACAAATACAATATACTATACATTGTTACGATCTCCTAGTATGTAAAATGATTACCTGTGTCATGAGATCGTGCTTTTCTGTATAGGTATAGTAAGTATACTAACAAACTTGAAAATAAAATGTTCTACATGTTCCGAGGGGCCGCACATAGTGTGCCACTAAGAGGGATAGACATAGTCACTTACTACTAAGACGAAAGTGCCACACAGGCACTTAGTGACGTATTCAACGCATTTGTCTGGCACTTACATTTGGCATCTAATGCACACACTCACAAAAAATAGTGGCACAGTGATAAGGACGGACGATTATCGTTCCTTTTCACTTCCACTAGTAAAAAGTTTCATAAGACCATCCCTTTCGTTCTTGCTATTATTATAACGTTGTCAAATCCATATTAATCCTACATTCATGTACATGTTCATAAAGTGAACGATTTCGCGCGACAACCAATTTACGTACTTATTCCTTAACAAGTGTACAAAACAAGACATCTGCGTGTTATTGGATAACAACTTGCATCCGGCAAGACGCCACAATTTACACTCACATCTATTTAATCCCACACGAATTCATTATCTCGTGGAAATCAACGGCTGACAACCCAAACTTAGGTAATATAAAACTGTTGGTACTCTTAGCAACCTCGTTTGTATCAAAACCGAGTTACGAGCTTTATTACAAGTAGATCTTCTGATACTTTTATTAGGAGAAAAAAAAAATTATTACTTTAAATGCTGCGACCATATACACCGTGGTCTCTAAGAACCCGAAAGATTTTAACCACGCATTTTTGATGTAAAAACAAACAAAAAATGTTACATGACTTTTGTCATTTTTAGGGAAAAAAAAAATATTTTTACATAAAAAGTAAATATTATTCTTAAAACTAGCAATCAGACATATTGGAGCGGTCAAGGTACTCAAAAAATTCTAAACATACAGTCCGACCATGACAATAGAGGTCTGTTTAGATGTTTGTAGTAATTTTTGTACAGAACTTCTATTTAATCAATTGAAAAGAACTTAAAAGAGTAGTCATTTGGCAGTACTCAAACATGACGTCATTTTTGAGTATTTCATATAAAATTCCATAACTTGGTGATCGTTTTGACATTTCGAAAAAAGAAGCCGATTTGACTTGCCAGTCATTATGCCTATAAATACAAACACCCAGTTATAAAATACAGATACACCAAAAATTTTATTCTTTCTTAGATGTGCGCGAAGAACGGCGTCACGTAGCCGACATTCTCGTAGAATGCACCCGATGTATCTGACGGCGACTGTACTAGGCTCTTTTCCAGATTTTCCCAACCGTACCATATGTCTCCTAAAAATGCTAATGTGTCCCCACGCCGCGCAGTCCCGGGATTAGTCCCGGACAGCGTAAGCCGGGTCCGGCCATAAATCAGGTGAACTCCGACCCGACTGGTTTATGTTTATTTAATTTTGCGGGATTATTGGTAAACTGTATCAATTTAGCAGTGGACATGGCCACCCTGACTGGTTGAATATTTTTTGACTAAGCATTCGTTTTATCCTAGAATATGTGACATTCATGACATCACCTTCATCGTTGGGGAAATTCATTCAAAATTATTATTTATTGATTATTCATACTTAAATGTGATCTTGGAGATATGAATAATAGTCATCATAAATATTTAAAAGATAATAAATGGATGTAAATATAAGTAAGAAGTTATCTTAGTAATAATCTGTACATATTTAAAAATATATAAATCAAAGACGGGGGATGGTAATAATGATCAGATGGAAATAACGTTTAGAATATAATTACTTAATCAAAAACTACGGTAATCACTCTTTAGTACCAACTTACCTAGGTAGCTTCTCAAAATGACAACGACAGTCTGTACTAAAAATTTACATTCGATGTAAACCTCTTCAAGATGTTATACTTATACGGTGGCCTATTCTACTGCGCTGCGGGACTATTTGCTAATAAGAATTCATAAGATACCTTACTATTTTATTATCCAGGCAGAATTATGTGTCTCTGTTAACCATCTGACCAACGCACTCCAACATCATCACCATTTATCAGAAATCGCGGAGACAATATAACATGACAGTTAAGTACTGCCTCCTTTTACTACCAATTGCCTATGGCATCACTAGCGCGCCGCCATAAATACTGTCCAGTGATATCGTTCGGATAGCTTGGCGAGCTATAGCATAAAAGCGAACCAGTATTAAATAATGACTAGGTGCAAGGTTATGGTTAGGTTCTACCTATGTATGTGACAAAACTCATAAACTACAAGTGACGATAATACACGGTAGGTACGGAAAATGCCGATTTTTGTGGACCAGTGGGTAACTAACTATTTAGTATGGTAATTAAAAAAGGTAAAACAATTTCAGGATATTTTGAAATCAGAGTATAAAGAATGCCAAAACCTATAGATACTTGCATTCTATACGAAAACATTAGATGTGATTTTTTTCTTCTCTTTCAACTATTTCGTTCGACCCGTATATAATATATGAGTTAAGTAACTACATAGTACTCCTAGAAGTAGTAGTTAACTTGACAGTCATAAATGCAATGCAATGCAACGAATTCAAAATGAGTGAACAATTATTATTTTGATTTTGATTTATCTGTAGTTATATTGGTTCGGGCCAATTTAAACTTAGTTTGATATTAAACTACACCGGTGGACTAATACAGACTGATAACAAATAGACCACTTTTAATCGCAAGTCTTCAATAAAACCATTTCATTGGAGGCGAAAGCTCGACTCGCGGTGGTAATACAATTTGCATTGGGGCAATGTTGTGGGATTACGCGCGATTGTTGCGCTAATGCCCGATCGACACGGGATTAGCGGACAAATCGGGACTATTCGGGACAGTCCTTAATTTACGGGCGGCATGGACACCCTAGCTAATCGTTCGCGTCTGGTCGAATTGGGTGCAGATTAATTGTTAAGTGCCCATTGCATTGGATAAAGTGATTCCGATATTATACATCAGTTGGTATTATCATGTACACTTCGATCCAATTTATGCTTATTTATGTTGATCAATTTCATAGTTAGTACATTGAGATCACGTCTTCGATATTGATAAAAGTTGGTTGGTTGGATTGGTACTCGACCAGTCCACCAACTTTTATCAATATCGATAACGAACGCTAACAAACATATAATAACGATGCTGATGATGCAAGCCACATCCACCACATTTCCCAAAATGTCCCAGGAAGATTGTATGGACTTTTCCTATTTTGTTACCTTCCAACTTTTGTTTGGTAGCAAAAAAGGAACGTTACATGCAAACATTTTGGGAAATGTGGTGCAGTGCTCTTGGCGAATTTACACATATCCTTACCATTTGTATGCAGAAATTGAATGTTTAACGAATCATTTGACTGAACATAGATCTGATCTGATCGCATATATTATGTGCGTTCGTGGCAGTGAATGCGATATATTATGCTGCTGTAGCGGTATCATGACTTTGCATGTATCGATAACGTTCAGTGGCCTATACCACAAAACTTTATAAACGTACAATTCTACAAAATTGTATAAAGGCCCATACAAAAAGTTGTCAATTTTGTAGAATTGTACGCTTGTAAAGTTTTGTGGTATAGGGGTCTGGTTTTTCTCGATACGTAAAGCAGGCCATCGCGTTCGTTCCAATACATCCGTGCGAGCGTGATGGAATGCATTACGTATCGAGTAAAAACTAACGTATCCTTTACTTTTCAACTCACAGTACGAATAAATAATAAATAAATAAATAATAAATAAATAAATATCTTGGGACATCTTACACAAATCAACCTAGTCCCACGGTAAGCTCAATTAAGGCTTGTGATGTGGGTACCAGGCGACGATATATATAATAGATACATACGTATAGATACTTAGATACATACACAGCCATGACCAAGGAACAAACATTTGTGATAAATAAATACACAAAGAATGCCCTCGCCGGGATTCGAACCCGGAACCTCCAGCTACGTAGGCATGGTCACTACCAACTAGGCTACAGAGGCACGAATACGAATACTGTCTCTGACACTCTTAATTAAGGCGCAACTGGAGTAACAGAGATGGATTGCTGAATTTTTGTTCCTTCCTTCTGTTCATAGTTCATACCAATTTGTCGCGTAAAGCATTAAACAAGCCACCTTCTCTCAAAACATAAATTAACACAACAAATTAAAAATTCCCTCATAACGGCTCTTTATCACCCACAATATTTACTGTACTCTTATCCCGCCATTACTTATTCACAGCATCGTCCGGCCAATCAGCCGAGTGCATAATGACGGATTATGGCCCGCACCTGCGGGCCGAAATATGCCATAACTCACGGGTGGGTTCAGCAATAAATTCATCAGTGATTAACTTGGACCCTGAGTTAGAGTTTGGGTACAAATGGTGCTCTGTTTGGTGAAAAACCCTGAGCTAGTTAATTATTAGTTTGTCAGGATAGTAGTTTATGCAACTGGTACGTAATAAGTCGTCTTAAAGCACGAGTGTTTTAAGACCTGATTATAGTGATTATGTACAGTTGCATGTATGCATGTATGGCACTGTAGGTACAGTCAGTTACAAAGTCATGTATCCACTTTTTCGTCAAGTAAGGTGAAAAAGTGGATACATGACTTTGTAACTGTCCGTACATAATTGGGTCTCACATCACTATCTATATACTTAATCATGTCATACCTCTTCATCGTCATCATCATCATATCAGCCGAAAGACGTCCAGTGCTGAACATAGGCTTCCCCCAAAGATTGCCACAATGACCGAACCTGCGCCACCCGTATCCAGCGGACTCCTGCGACCTTCACCAGGTCATCAGTCCACCTTGTGGGGGGCCTACCCACGCTACGCATTCCGGTACGTGGCCGCCACTCAAGAACCTTCCCGCCCCAACGGCCATCGGATCTACGCACAATGTGCCCCACCCACTGCCACTTCAGTTTAGCGATTCGGAGAGCTACTTTGGTTCTGCTGCGGATGGTCTCATTTATAATCCGATCACGCAGAGAGACTCCTAGAATAGCCCTCTCCATTGCCCTTTGGGTGACTTTGAGCCTTCTTATGTCATACATACCTACCTATTCTAAAATGAATTCAGAAGCCGATGGCAATGGAATGTGCATTATTACCACAGCAGCGGCCCTACACTATCGGGAACTTCAAAATCTGCAAATTTCGAGGATGTGTTTGTATCATTCTAATGACGCTTTCTTTGGAGTGACAGAGACAAATCCTCGAAATATGCGGATTTAGAAGCTCGCGATAGTGGCCTGATTTTGCTATGACAAATTTTTAGTTTGTGGTCGTAGATAATAATGATTTTATAGTACTAAATTTAATAATTATATGGTGGCCGTGTGGTGACGGCAGTAAGAATACATTTGTCATCACCCCAACTCTTCCCGCGGGTGTCATAAGAGTCGACTAGGGGACAGAAGTGTCACTGACCATTATCTTTAATAGAAGATTGATGATGGGCAGCAGCGTCATCAATGTCATAATAGTGCACACATTACTGCGATCGCTAACCCATTTGCCCAGCGTGGCGATTATGGGCATTTAACTCCTAATGCGTACGCATAGTTAATAGGAGAGGCCTACGTCCAGCAATGGACTAACATAGGCTGATGATGAAGCTAATTACAGCTAATGAGTTTCGTATTGGGAATGACAGTAGGAATACAACCACAAATTAGAAACTTGTCATACTAAAATCATAGTCAAATCGGTTGCGGTAACGCTGATTGCCTACGGTTTTCGAACGCATTTTAGACAACTTATGATATGAGTGTAGATAAACAATATTATTATTAACATACAGGTTAACATCATTATTTCTTCCGTCGAGGAAAAGGTTTGCCGAATAGTATTATACACCGTGTTTTTATTGATTTCCGTTAAATTAAAGGGAAGTTTATTTAGGTCAAAAATAATCAATTTGTCTAAGGAACTAGTACCTTAACTCTTACTGTTATTGAGTTATTAAAACAATAAGTTTAATGACTGAACAAGTGTATTGCAACCTTTATTACATCTTAATGAAACTTATTTTGACATGTGCCGTCAGTCACCTGAGATCTTATTCTTAAGGTTATCTCACACTTGCTATTTCAATTATTATGTATGAATACGAACAACATTTTTTTTACGAATTGAACAAAAGCCGATATACTAGGCAACTTCTATTAATGTCCCAAATAACCTGTCCTATTTAACGGAAATCAATAAAAACACGGTGTATATATTTATGTCTTTTTTTTATTCAGCCTGTTTGTGTCCCACTGCTAGGCAAAGGCCTCTCTCCTCAAACTCCACGACTCTCGAGTGTGTGCTTCCTCCGGCCAGTTGTTAAAGAAAGGCATCCAGGTCGTCCCGCCATCTCCGTCTGGGTCTGCCTCGTCCGCGCCGATTTTGGGGCATCCACTTGGTGGCTACGGTAGCCCACCTATCCGGATGCATGCGGCAGACGTGGCCAGCTCAGTCCCACTTGAGCCTAGCAGTTTTCTTACCAACGTCAGCAATGCGGGTTTTTGAGCGCAGTGTGGTGTTCCGAATGCGATCGATCCTCCTCACACCTAGAATACTGCAGTGTTATTCACTAAGGAAACCGCCTTGCTAACAGCGCTGTGTCAGCGCTGCGGCAGCGTCGAGCCTAAGAATGGTATTCACTAATGCACTTTAAACGACACTAGCGCTCGGCGTGAGCTGAAACTACACTGCGTCGAGAATTACCGCCTACAGTTCGACGACGAGCTGTTCTATATATTGATTTAAATTAAACTTTCACGATTATCACTCATATTTTAAAGACAAACGGGTCTTAATCGCGTAAACTTACGTTTAATTATATCCTGACGTTTCGGGCATGACGTGAGTCTGCCTGCGACCACGGATGTAACGTCATGCCCGAAACGTCAGGATATAATTAAACGTAAGTTTACGCGATTAAGACCCGTTTGTCTTTAAAATATGAGCTGTTCTATGTTAGTGAATACCGTTTTTCGCAGCGCTGCGCTCTACGTCGAAGTGAAGGCTGTCTCGTCGTCGAGCTCGTTGACGAACGCAGCGTTGAATGTGTGAATAAGAGAATAGCATAGCTGCGCTCCATTGTCCGCTGGCAGATCTTCAATTTGGACTTCTGAGTCTCAGTGAGAGACCATGTTTGGGCACCGTAGGTTAGGACAGGCAGAATACACATGTATACGATTTATGTCTTTATTTAGATAATATTTAATTGTACAGTCGCCATCATAAAAAACGAAGCGGCTAGTGCTCACAAATATCTCAGGATGCTTGGCCAAGTTGCCAATCGCTAACGCTTAGTAGCGTGACGTAGTTTTCCCTCTGTGCCACTCTTTCATATTAGTGCGACAAAAACAGTTAGCCTTTCGTTTACGATTGACGATTAAGCGTTAGCGATTGGCAACTTGTCTAAGCATCCTGACCTCTATTCACGACGAGGTTAGAGTGCATGTTTAGATATTTTTGATTACCGTGGCCTCTCCAATACATCAGCAAGCTTAGCGAAGATGCCAATCTGCAATCGTATATGATAACCGATAAGTAATAAATGTATAAGAATTACAGCTTCAAACGAAAAGTCACGTGACCATTTCCATACATTATAATGGTCACGTGACTTATCACTCGTACGGTTGAATGGCATCTTGGCCTGCTGATGGCGACTTAATCATACACCTGAACTATGGAAATACACCTATCATAATATTCGTAATAATACATTACAGAGTAACATTTAACTTTCCTCCCCGCGGACTGTTGCTGAGAAGAGCGCTGTCGTCCAACGCACGCTCCAGTTTCGGGATCATGCTCTTGGTCCTTCGCCAAGAGTCCGGTTCTCGCTTTTTTGGCCTACAAGAGAAGGGTCATTTTAGCGTGAAAGTTAGATCAGACTTATGACAGTTATGACGTATCGTTCCAAGGTCAAATTTTGGAATCATCCCTGCAACAAGGATCTGATTCTCGCATTTTAGGCCTACAATAGAAGGGTTATTTTAGTGTGTAGGTTAGATAAGAGTTATGACGTATCGCTCCCGAAGATGAGCGTTTATTAATACAAATGAAGTTCGATCAAGACTGACAATTATGCTTCTGCACTGAGAGCCCAGTTTTCGCCTTTTAGGTCTACTTCCGTAGCGTAAAGGATCAGAATAAAAACCGGCCAAGAGCATGTCGGGCCATGCTCAGTGTAGGGTTCCGTAGTTATTCAAAAACGGATGGGCCGATTATGTTCAAAATAGTTTTATTTTAAAGTATTCTATAAGTCCACTATTCATGTTTTTTCATATTTTTTGGACCCATGGATCAAAAGTTAGAGTGGGGGGGGGCACACAATATTTTTTCTTCTGGAGCGATTATCTCCGAAAATATTGACTATAGAAAAAAAGTGTCTTTTAAGACCCTTATTCTTTTTAAGTGACCTACTACCTATTCAATGATACGCCACATTACAGGATTACAGAAAATAAAAAAAATATCCCCCCTTCACCAGTTGGGAAGGTACCTGATTTTTATTCTACCATATTGTTGGCATGATTAATATGTACCTGGACCAAATTGCAGATTTCTAGTAGGTACTAACGGCCACTGAGCTATGCTGCGGACAGACGGACATGGCGAAACTATAAGGCTTCCGTTTTTGCCATTTTGGCTACGGAACCCTAAAAATCACGGTCGTATTGTTCTTGAAAGTTGAATTAAATAAATCGGACTTGATAATTTGAGATGCAATAGCTAGTCGACGTCAAAGATATATATCATTAGGTACGGTGCAGGCGCCAAAAATATTTACTTATATTTAATTAACTGATTTTATTTATTTGTTTTGGCACATAAATAATATCTTTGACGTCGACTGTACAATTACAACCTTTTATATGCTTAGGAACAGGGGCCATTTATCAAAAGCTACGTGATTCCAGAAGTGGAAGTCCTTATCTAGTAATTGTATTAAAATAGACCGAAGATCTACTCTATCACAATTTGAATTACATAGAAATGAATTATAATTATACTTATTTTGCTTAGTAATTATACTCACCTTGGAGTAGAGACTTCGCAAAAATTGACAGGAGTGTTTATTTTCTTAGGAATTTTACTTGATTTCCCGGGCAGCTTTGGTCTGTCATCTCCAGTCTTCAATATTCCTTTCCTGTTCTGTGGAATCGCTTCCTTATTTTCCTTAGGAATTTTTTGCCTTGATGAATTCTCATTTATTCCATATCTGGGTCTATTCACTCTTTCGTCCTTCTTAACTACATCTACTTGTTTTACGTCGTATACTTTTATTGTCTGAAATTCTTTTTCATAAGTATTCCTTAATGATTTTACAGACTGATTGCAGCTCGTTTTGCTATTTCTAGTTCGAGTCTTGCTTGCAGGCGGAGATACAAAATCTACTGTTTTCTCATTATTAAAACGCGTGGGTATATTATCTGGATTATTATCAAATATTTCTAATTTTAGCTCCCTAACAGTATTAGAAGCTGTGTCATGTTTCAACTTGATGTTGCTTAAGGAAGGATATGGATTGAAATCTTCAGGGCTCAGTGATTCCACAACATGACGCGGTCTAAAACGCTTCGATTTTTTTACTGCTTTAGTTCCTTTGTCTTGAGGAAGAACAGTTGATAGAGTAATAGTTTCCCCTGTATCATTAGATGTGTTCTTCGATGCTACTGGGTTTACTACAGTGCTTGTTGAACTTCTTCGAGCTAATGCATGTTTAGAAACCTGTGTTTGACCTTGGCAAATGTCAATTTTCTCAGTTTCGGTAATCTTGTACCGCATAGAATGTTGGCTTGAAGGAAGAATCCTTTGGTGGGAAGACCTCTTAAAAGAGGGAGGTTCCTCTAGAGTAGTCGCGTCAGTTATAGAAGAGTATGAACGCTTAGCAATAGAAGGAATGGAAATGTCGCTAAGTTTAGTGTCCACGAAATTTTTATAGTTATTTAAATTTTCCTTGGATGCAATCGTGTTATGGTTTTGGAAAGATGAACTACCTGAACTAACTTCATAAAAAACGGCATGATCTGTCAACGTCGTTTTCTTTCCTGCATTTTTATCATTACTTGTCACTGAAAAAACTAAGGATGGCTTAGCTGAACTCGACTTGCAATGGCAGTTCTTTTTCTTTTTCTTCTTAAAACAATACAGGAGAGTTGGAATACAAAACATTAGTTCTAGGATCACTACAGCTATTATTAACATCGATTTCTTTGATATATTACGGAATGGATTGTATAAATGAAGACCAGTTTCGGGTACTGATATCAGATTATCGTTATCTATTAGCGATAAGATGCCTTTGAAAGCTATGTATAAATCATCATCGCTGAGATGTGGTACCACTGCTTCGTTGACCCAGTCTTCAAAGGATCCTTGGAAGTATTGGCGGCCGGAGACTTTAGAGCGCTCGCAGGCGTTCGCGACCTGATGGAACTTCTGCAGCACTGAACTCATCTGCGGGGACTTCAAATCCACTATCGGATGTGCAGCCAACGGCACGAACATCACCTGCGTTTTCCAGTCTATCGAGGGTAACGGCATGGTAACATTTTCCTGGTCAGTGTTAAGATACAGCAACTTCTGGCACGGTTTTCTTATTTTCGGCACGGGTAGTTGCCGGACGCCACGGGACTTTGGCTTGGCGATGTTATTGAGGGCCTCTGACCAACCCAAGCCGTTAGTGTGGAGCTGATCTTTTATGTCTTCATAGTATTTAAAGATTTTTAAGGCTTCGTGCGTGGATAAATAGCCGCTGTAGAAGGCGTACTTTGTCACTGGTAACGCGACCATTTTCAGATATCCCCCGAATACATCTGACGCGGCAACTGTTAGTATTGTACCTGTTTCCCTATCAAAAGCAGTTTGGTTTATGATGGCATAGCTGTTCTCCATATAACGGATTAATAAGGTAATAAAATCGGGGTCCTGTGTGATTTCTATTGGTGGTATAAGACCCTGAAAGTACATGCGTGCTCTTAGAAGAACTACTTCTCTTTTACTCCAGCTTCTCTTGGCTAGGTCGGCTGGCGTGAACAATGTTGTTCGAACATTGACGGACAAGGAGTCTGCCAGAAGAATTTGAAATACTAGCGTTGTTGTAAAAATGTAGAACATTACAAATCTAGTATAAAAATATGTTTATAAAACATAGGGCACATTATGACAGAAGTCTTGAAGGTGATAACGTCACGCAATTTTTTAAAGTCGAGCCATAGTCAAGTAGAAGAACAATAAAAGTAAAAAGATTGAATAGGTACACATTTTCTAGTTTTACCAAAGAATATAATACTCTTTTAAACGTATTATCGTAGTTTAATGTATTTGAAAATCACAAAATCGATTTATAAAACCATTTCTTGCAAAATTGCGTAGTATTACTTAGGGTGGAAATGTATTTCAAATTCAACTATATATTGGTCGTAGTAGTCAGCCAAACTGAAAATATTTTTGGGTTCTAAATTGCAAAGCTTAAGCTCATTAAATTTTCTGTTTTATTAAAAATATCGGGAAATTAAATCGGCCCTAAATATATTTTATCACATTGTATTAACCAAATTCTATGTCAATGCAATACAACGTGTGATTTTAATATGAGAACATAACTAGCTATTTTTCAAAAGTATGTTTGGATTAATTTATTGAATAATAAACAAATCATCAAAACGGGTCTCCTTTAATATGCCTAATATTAATAGTCCTAATATGAATTCGCATAACGGATTTGGCATAAATAATTAAGCATAATATTGAATAGGCAAAATAATAAAATTCCATAATGCTTAATACGCATATTACTGACTATGCATAATTGAAATATGCATAACATTATTAAATATAACTTTATCCATCCTAATATGGATTAGCATAAACTTAGAAATCAAGCGAATGAGGCAGATTAAGATTGAGAGAATTAAGTTCAAAAGACTAATCGAAGCGACGAAGCGAAGTTGAAGCCTAGCTTTCGTCGATATCTCCTACACATCCTAATGAACACGTCAGATACAATCAATTGAATAAAACATTAGGTATTTAATAATCAATTGTATTAGTAAAGAAATGGCATCTGGGTAGGCGCATGAGGCGCACGTACATAGTGCGTACCTATTTAATACGGGCGTATATTTTAATGGTGCTTTAAATAGGATCTAGGGAACCTATTTACCTATACCATGATTTCTACGATCGCAAAACGATAACTGTATCCCGTATAAAATTATTGTTATTTATATCATGTATCCCGTATTTATGAACATTATAAATTGCTAGGGTAAAAATGTGTGTAAAAATTAAAATAAATAAAATAATCAATATTTACTATAAAAGTACATGTATGTAAGTCAATAAAATATGTCAAGACCATTAACAAACAACGCACAACGCACAAGTAAAAAAAAGTCTAAATTAGTTTTAAATTGGAAGCAAAATATTAGGTATATAGTATCGGTTTCGCTACGCAATCTATGATCGGTCATTATTATTTTATCTATTATATTTAATTAAAGGTATGACCTTTAATTATGTATACCAATTAGTATTATGCTCATTCTAATTATTCCAAATCATCGTTATGATAGTTTACATTATATGTAAATACATTATGCGTAATCGTTTATGCGAAATTATGCTTATGCCACTTAAATAGTATGCTTAACAACGCTATGCCAATTTGAAGTATGCGTAATAAATTATGCGAATTAATATAGACTCCATCAAAACACTTAAAAATAGTCGAAAATACCCCCGCGAGTCGTCCCCGGTGCAAAGGTGCCCATCACACTAGCCGCGTTGCCATATAGCTATTTAATAAATGAATATACTCGTAGTTCGTCGTATACTTTGTGTTCGTGCATTTACTATTTAATTAATTATACCTAAATGTTTTTTAATGTCATGTATTAAAAATTAAAAGTCTACTTAAACTAAACGATAAGCAAGTGTCGTTGTGTCGACGTGACTCGACATAATATGAATGCTGCAATCAAATAAATATATTCAGGTAAATACTACCTACCTACTCGTATAATTCGTATATTCTTAAGCAAATATTAGTAGGTACCGAGTTTTATTGTAGATAACTTATTAAAATATTATCGAACCGGGTTATTCGCGTATTTAAGTCGATGATTGCTCGACATGTTTCGTCCCATTAAGAGGGTCCTCGTCCGGAGCACCCTCGCCCAAAGGCCGACGCGTTTAAATACGTGAGTAACCCGGTTCGATAATATTTTAATATGTTTGAGTCTCACGTTAGTTCTAATTCTAAAAAGTAAATAACTTACAAAAAAATTAAACTTTAAAAGAATAACTAAACTAAAACTATAAATATAATTAAACGGTTAAACTCACGTGTATTTAGTCACTACGCGCGACATGTTTCGGAGAGCCCAGGTCTCCATTATCGCGACTTACGAGCGCTCATCATCATCATCATCAGCCTATGATAGTCCACTGCTGGACGTAGGCCTCTCCTATTAACTATGCATAGAGACGCATTAGGAGGTAAATGCCCATAATCGCCACGCTGGGCAAGCAGATTGGCGATCGCAGTAATGTGTCCACTATGATGCGCTGGTGCCGTGTGGTGACGGCAGTAAGAATACATTTGTCACCACCCCAACTCCTCCTGCGGGTGTAGGAGTCGACTTAGTCGACGCCGTTTCGGCAAATCGCGTACGGAAAAAGCTTTACGTCAACGCAATAAGAGCGAGTACATAGTAAATCGGCTCGGCTCGCGCGAAACGACGTCTTTCGACAGGAAAACGGCGTTTTGCCGTAAAGCTGTTCGCATTCGTACGACTCTGTTTGCAGTCTACCGCACACGTTCACATTCGTAAATCTCCTAATACCGCCGTACGGTGCCGGAAAGAGTTGAACGGCTCCGATCACGGCCGAGTACCTACGATAAGGACCGGTCAGAGTTGGCGGAAGCCGTTCAGCGTCTTCGACTGCCGAACATATCTGATGACGGCAGAAATAGCTACTGATGCGTTTGTATTTATTCATTTGAATTATTACCCACATTAAAATCTGCAATAGATCTGACAACACGAAGTAATAATGTCGTAATCTTACACGTCTGTTCAATTTCAAACTCAGGTTGTTTGTTACTAACAACCAGTCTCCAAAAATTGGATTTACAATTGCCGATCACCCGCTCTCAGCGGCTGTGCGCGTGCTGTCTGACGTCTCGACGGCAGGACGGAGCACGGGAGAGCCGACCGCCGCTTTACAACTGTTGCGATAGCAAATCGCAGGCGATTGAGCGTTTCTACGGCCGCAAGGAGGGTGAGACTGCTTAACGCAGGTGTTCACCCGCCGAGACGGTCGATCGGCTAAATGCGAATAGTGTGGTGTTAAACACTCGGCGAAAGCCGACTCCGCGTCGACTGGTTTGGTGAGACCCTAAGGGATTGAAGTGTCACTTACCATTATTTAATAAAAGATTACGAGCGCTCGTTAGGTAAAAACTAAACAAAAGTAAATAGATCTGAAACAGGCCACTGCGGTATGGTACTCAGGACACTGGCAGTATTTCCTCGCTGGTTTGCAAAGCTGATTTTTTTAGCGAGGAAGCTGCCAGCTGGCTCTTACGAGTATGTCTCCCGTGAGAACTTCCTGAGTTCGGTAAATCGGTCTTTGAGGAGACAGCTATGCTATTCTCTTATTCACACATTCGACGCTGCGTTCGTCAACGAGCTCGACGACGAGACAGCCTTCACTTCGACGTAGAGCGCAGCGCTGCGAAAAACGGTATTCACTAACGTAGAACAGGTCGTCGTCGAACTGTAGGCGGTAACTCTCGACGCAGTGCAGTTCCAGCTCACGCCGCATTCGTCGCCGAGCGCTAGTGTCGTTTAAAGTGCATTAGTGAATATCATTTTTAGGCTCGACGTTGCCGCAGCGCTGACACAGCGCTGACAGCAAGGCGGTTTCCTTAGTGAATAACACTGCAGCCCACTAGGACACCACGGACCAAAGGTCTCTACGCCGAAAGGATCTAAATTATGTAAGATTTGTACTAGCTTGGCGATGATAAACACATTCATCATCATCATCAGCCTCTTTCAGTCCACTGCTGGATGTAGGCCTCTCCTATCGTATCGACGCATTAGAAGGTAAATGCACATAATCACCACGCTGGGCAAACGGGTTGGCGATCGCAGCAGTGTTATTTACTAAGGAAACCGCCTTGCTGTTAGCGCTGTGTCAGCGCTGCGGCAGCGTCGAGCCTAAAAATGGTATTCACTAATGTACTTTAAACGACATTAGTGCTTGGCGACGAATGCGGCGTGAGCTGGAACTACACTGCGTCGAGAGTTTGACGTTTAATGTTCGAACTTCGTATTCTCTAACGAAAAACAGCGATGAACTCGCCCACAACCTCGCTCACAGCCTCGATTCCTAATGTCAAATAAAACACCTAGGATTTTAGACAAGGCTGTCTCGACGTCGAGCTCGTTGACGAACGCAGCGTCGAATGTGTGAATAAGAGAATAGCATAGCAGTAGTGTGATAAGCACCTTAGGTATGTTAATTAATCAAATTATTATCAAAATACGCATGTTTAATTATCATTTAGGTATTCTCGTAAGATCAAGTATCTAGTAGTAAGTTTCTAGGTATGTTGCTATACCTACCCTGACAGGTGCATGTTGTGACACTTGTGACCTAATTTATAAGAACACCTATTGTAAACACATGTTACGCAATAAATTAATATGAATAAATACATTCCACTGGGCATTGAACCTGGGACTTAAGCTAGACAGGGTCACTAGTAGGCTACGAGTTTCGTAAACTCGACGAGACAAGAGATGACCCAATTTGAATCTACCACAAGCATATTGCGTTTCACACATCATTACGCGTAATGAAAGGAAGGGTTGCTGATGCTTGATTGATCATTAATGTTTGTGATATCGATAGTGATTTGTTAATATCACACTCGCATTAGGTATATGTATACCCACATGTACCTAATGCAATATACAGAGTGAAATTTAAGTCGTGAATCGCACCTAATATGTTTTTGAACTCTATGAATAAATAACAATTGGATGCCCCACAAGTTACTTAGAAAAAGTCATGTTTTTTTTAATTTTCGGTGGCTTTTTTTAAATTTTTATATTGATTCTAAGAAATTATAACGATTATTTAAGCTATTTAAAACGTCAAATGTAATGAATATTATTTATTTTTTAACGAAATGACACAATTGGCATTATCAATTACTTCAATTTGAAGAGGTAATTTAAATTATTCAATTAACTTGTCTTCATAATCCGCCAAAAAATACAAAAAAAACATGTCCAGTTTCAAGTAACTTGTGGGGCATTTAATTGTTAGTTGTTTATAGAGCTAGAAAAACATATGCACGGTGTTACGCGAGCATTGCGAAAGATTTTAACTATGCATTCTAGACATCAAAATAAACAAAAAATATTATGAGACCTAGTCAATTCCGCCAAAAAAAATATTTTTTTTCTTTTTTTTAGGCCGATTTGAGTACTTTTTAACATTTTCAGTACTTTTTATCATAACAACAATTTGTTTAAATTATTTATTTCAATTGTTTTTTTTTAGGTAGAGGTTATTTCGTCAAGTCTATTCGTATTTTTTGATTGTCAGGCAAAAGGTGTGGTAATATTAGAACACATTGTGGTAGCATTGTAATCCAAAAGAAGTCAAATAACGAGTTACGTCGAAAAACTTATTTCGAAAAAAGGTTGATTATCTCTGAAACCAAGCCGAATCCAGGAAATTTTATATAACATTAAAGACTCTAAATATGGTCAGGAATCCAGCATTAAAATCTTTCGGAATGCTGACGTAACACCGTGTATATTCCATATTACGATTCACGATTTAAATTTCACCCTGTATATGTATAGAGGTAAAGTTTCGTAAAGTTACGTGTGTATGTATCATGGTGACAGCAAGCAGTAAGAATAAATACATGACACCACCCCAACTCTTCCCGTGAGTGTCTTAAGTTAAGAGTCGGTTGAAGGATTAAAATGAAGGACATAAATGCATCACCATCATCATTAGTATCAAAATTATGTGAACTTGAGGTTTTAAGTTGATAATAAAACCAAGATAAACCGTAATGTCCAAATTAAATAGATTTACCTATGCACTTTACAAACTCAAAACCTCTACCGACCTTAGAACGGCTACTAGCGCCTACTACGCCTATGCGTATGCTTGGCTCAAGTACGGTATAGTTCTGTGGGGCAACAGTACAGACGTTATACACCTGTTTAGACTGCAAAAAAGATGCCTTAGAATCCTGGTCAATATAGGTACGATGGAAAGTTGTAAACTACATTTTATCGAGCAAAGGATTTTGACATTGCCATCAATTTACATCATGGAAGTATGTGCTTTTGTAAAACAAAATATAAACCTATTTCCTCAATATTCACGATCACAAAATCTGCGACCGCGAAATAAGCTAGAAAGACCTCTCTCGAAACTACAATTAGTACATTCTGCCCCTTTCGCAATGTGCGTTAAAGTATACAATAAAATACCAGCATCGATTAAAGACGAACCAGATATAAATAAATTTAAAAATTTGTTACGGGGGTTCTTACTAAAGAAATGTTATTACTCGACAAATGAGTTTCTTTCGGACGAGTCCTTACCTTGACCATTTTTATATTTTATAATTTGACATCCCATTTATATGAGTTTTATCTTAATTGTTAATTATAGCTCGTGAATAGTTATTATTTTTATATAATTTTGGATTTACTGCAGAATAATTTTTACATTGCAATGAAATTATTTTTTTAATCAATTATTTTTTATAAGTTATTTTATTATTATTGGTACCTTATGTGGATTTTGAATAAGTGATTATTATTTTTATCTTATGTTAAATGTGACTGATTTTAGATACAATTATTTATTTATAAGATAAATTGCTGTGCCCTAGCAGGGTTCATGTTCTGTACCTGTTCCATTGACTTTAACACCTTATATATGTAACAACATGATTATGCAATAAAGATTTGAATTTGAATTTGAAAGATGGTGTTCTAACAGTGTATCTATCTATCTAAAAGTGCGTAATTATGGAATAAGGTAAGGTGGGGTAAGATGAAACGGTTTTTTTAATGGGGTAAGACAAAATGGACCGTGTGGTGACGGCAGTAAGAATACATTTGTTACCACCCCAACTCCTCCTGCGGGTGTCGTAAGAGTCGACTAAGGGATTAAAGTGTCACTGACCATTATTTGATAAAAGATTGATGATGGGCAGCAGCGTCATCATAGTGGACACATTACTGCGATCGCCAATCCACTTGCCCGGCGTGGCGATTATGGGCATTTACCTCCTAATGCGTCTATACGCATAGTTAATAGGAGAGGCCTACGTCCTGCAGTGGACTATCATA
Source organism: Thaumatotibia leucotreta (assembly GCA_025490895.1). Taxonomy (NCBI): domain Eukaryota; kingdom Metazoa; phylum Arthropoda; class Insecta; order Lepidoptera; family Tortricidae; genus Thaumatotibia; species Thaumatotibia leucotreta. The sequence goes on along the minus strand of JALPQI010007785.1, from coordinate 34,279 downwards.
GGCTGATGCATGCAAGACAAAAAGCTAGCTGTATTCGATGTGCCAGAAGGACGACTTTTGTCTTACCCCATTAAAAAAACCGTTTCATCTTACCCCCACTTTACATGCAAGTTTTCAGATTTGTTTATATTATTTTTGTTTTTTACTGCGAATGCTATAGGTACATTATTATTCAATATACTCTTTGGCTATGTTTGCATGGTGTACTAACGTGGACTCAAACATATTTAAATATTTATCATACGGGTTACTCACGTAATTTAAGTCGATAATTGCTCGACGTGTTTCGATCCATTTAGAAAGAGGACCCTCATCATGGTCGCGGATACTCCATGTTGAGGATCCTCTAAATGGTTCGAATCATGTCGAGCAATTATCGACTTAAATTACGTGAGTAACCCGTGTGATAAATATTTATATATGGTGTTCTACTCTTATACATTAGTGTTTGTTTAGATCTACTACTAATAAATAAGTAATAGTATGAATATAGAGATGTGCGAGTAATAAGGAAGTAGGTATTACACTAATTGCTGGGGTTTGAAGCGTGGCGCAGATTTATCGCCTTTTACCCAATCCGCCTTATGATTGGGACCAAGAGCTACAATTTACTGGAATAGTTAGCGCTACGTTGGCTTTATAAAATGTTAAAATCACCAAAAATAATAAAAACCGACTTCAACCGTTTTCTTCAAATTCCAATCATGAGGCCCCGACTTGGTTCAAAGTGTTCAAACGGGGTTGGCCCTAGTTAAAAAAATGCAGTAGAATTTATAACCTTCTTTCTTGAAGTGGGTGAAAAATAATGTTAATCAATAATCATATAATCTCTGATTGACATTCTGAAGTTCTATAATATTGGCCTTGTTTCACTTTGTTTTATAACGATATAATTATATTATAAGCTAGAACAAATGGGTGCCATTGTTCGCTTCGCAATAATTCCGACATGACTCTCAATTATATCGTTGCTTATCATGATTATCATGAACAACGCTGTAATTCAAAACAATACTTGCTTCTAATTTGAATTCTAGTGCTTCAGTATTAGAATTGAAAATTACTCTGAGCATGGCCCGACATGCTCATGGCCGGCCTTTTCAATATTTTATTGGTCACATCCAGTATTCTAACTCCACAGTTCCGTGTAAAAACCTCCAGACTAATGGGGATGAACATTAATATTCCACGTGAGATAACGGACGCCATATTTTCTACAAGTAGCTGACCGTTTTAGTACCCTGTCGCAATAACTAATAACACTACGGAGCTTACGATGCGTCAAATTAGTAATATGACAAGGTACTCGAAAGTTATGTATATTTTACTGCTTAATAGTTTTGGCTCGTGCCGTGTCTTATTTGAATAAAAATATAACTTATTTAATAGTTAACGTAATAGTAAAATTACTGTGTTTGTTTATTATAATTTATTTATCTAAGCTGTTTTAATGTTATCGGATGAACGAATCCGAAGACAAATTGTCATGTTCCGTGTTTTTCGAATAAGTAGGTAGATAGGATACGTCGCGTGGGTTGATTCAGATTTAAAAGTGATATATTAAGTAAAATTAAGTACACGATTGACATATTAAAACATATATCATTGTGCATGTATGTCGCCGTATTTGTAATAAAAAGCTGTTGAAATAGAATTAAAATTTGTCAAACCAAAATAGAAAGTCTAATTGACATACAGAAAGGTGCGTTCAAACTAAAAGAGCATTCGCTGTTCTAACCTCCTACTCTACGAAATTCGATCGGTACACAAAACGTGATTGGTTGATTTCGTAGAACGGGCGCTAGAACAGCGAATGTTCTTTTGGTTTAAACGCACCTTAAAAAAAACTCAAGATTTGTGATTTTAAGTTCGTAATAAAACCAAAATTGTATTCTAAAGGTGCGTTGTATTTTTCAGGATGCTTAGCCAGCTTAGCTTAGCTTAGTAGCGTATCGTAGTTTTCCCTCTCTGTCACTCTTTCCCATTAGTGCGACAAAGACAGTTAGCTGCGTTTCGTTTACGATTGACGAAGCGTTAGCGATTGGCAACTTGTCTAAGCACCTCATCTAAAACTTTTTGCCGGTAGGTACTTTAAAAATGTGGCCAAATAGAAAAGTCACAGCGCATCTTCGCCGCTAGGGTGCCCTTGGGGTTGTCGGCGGGACAAATTGCGGGCTCCCGCGGGAAATCTGCGTTATTAGCTGTCAATCATACACACCCTATTGGGCTGAGATTTTTTGCCAGGCGCTAGTAATAACTATCGCGAAGTATGTTGGAGTTCGCTCGGCTCCTATTCAACCTATTTGTATACCTACCAATCGTCGGCAGAATCTAAAATTATCTAAAAAAAACCGGCCTAGAGCATGTCGGGCCACGCTCAATATTTCGTAGTTATTCGAAAACGAATGTTGTAGTTTTATTTTTAAGTATTCTATAAGCCCACTATTCATGTCCTTTTTTTATCGGACCCACGGATCAAAAGTTAGAGGGGGGGGGGGCAATTTTTTTATTATTCTGGAGTGATTATCTCCGTAAATATTGACTTTAGAAAATATATTTCCTTTTTTCTTTTTAAGAGACTTAACAATAAATATAAGAGAAATCTCATAACTCATAAGTTTTTTGTTACGTTTTCAGGCTTACCCAGGTAACAGCCATATAATATTGATCGTCTTTTCGGCCAGTTGGCCTGATGAAGCTATACTCATCGGGTATTCCATTTGGTCTGACATTTGGGCCGATCAACTATTCATCAAAGTTCGATTCCCGTTGCAGGGCCGTGAGTCGAGTACCACTAGTGCAACGTGACCTCGACATGATGTTGATGATATAATATGATAAGGCCATCATTTATATCATCAAGATCCTATTTCAGTCCACTATTACTGGACATACCTAGGCCTTTCCTATTACTTCATTTATTTTCCTTAATTACTCCTAATCCAAGGTACGAGTCCAAGGAATAACCTATAACAAAAGTAAAATAGCTTCTAGCGATCAAAAAAAGAAAAAAAAAGATCAGCGAAAAGATCAGATTTTTTTTAAAGATTTGTACTTGCTTGAGCTTATTCGAATAACGGCTCATTTGTCATCACTCATCAGTCATCATCATCACCTCAGCTGTTTGCGTGGGTGTCGCAAAAGTACCTACAGTCGCTATCAGCTATATCTGAGCCGCCTTGGTGCTCAAAAATATCTGAACATGGATTCTAAGGCCTCCGATGTTTGTGGGCAGTTGACACGCTCTGATTTATATCTGCAGGCTGCAAGATGCCCTTTTGCAATTGTAAACGGTAAGCGATATTGTCACCGTGACCAATAATCAATTATTATTATTATTATTATTTGTATTTGTTCTTTAAACTTCTCAGTACTGCGGTACTGGTTTAATGAAATGTACGGGCCTAGGCCAAGTACATTTCATGCAAATATACGCTACGTTCTAACTTTGTAGTGAATTTTGCGGATCATTTTGTTCTATTCCAAGTGGCTGGGCTGATGTATGGGTAAGTGTAGGCAAATTTATACTAGTCTGCAGGAATTTTCTAACTATTCTACATGTGTTTAAAATTACAGCTTTTTGCATAGCGACATAAGAGGATGGCGATAATGACAACGTTTTTAAGGAGGTATGTAGCTGTTGTGGTATGACACCTGTAGTGGACAAGACTATCGGGACTATGGTAACATTCTGCAACTTCCACATTCTGGTTATTTCATCTTTTAAATCAGTGTATTTGCTTAATTTTTCTGCTATTGTGCTTTGTACGTTATGTGTGTTTGGGATGGCTATATCAATCAATAGGGCTGTTTGATTTGTTTTGTCCACTACAGTAATATCAGGTCTATTAAAGTGCGTGGTCCGGTCAGTTAATATAGCCCTGTCAAAGTACATTTTATGGGTCCGATTCTCTAGAACATTTTCAGGTGTATACTTGTAGTAGGCTGTAGCTGGCTGAGGAATGAGTTGATATTTGATTGCAAGTTTCTGGTGAATAATTTTGGCTACCTGGTCATGTCTATGTTTGTAATCAGTTTGGGCTATTGCTTTACATGCTCCTGTGATGTGTTGGATGGTTTCTGATGAACTATTGCACTTTCTGCACAAATCTATGACTTTATTTTTCATCATATATTTTTGGTAATTGCGGGTTTCAATTACTTGGTCTTGGATAGCTAACATGAAGCCTTCGGTCTCTGGGAAGAGATCACCATGGTGTAGCCACGCGTTCGACGCTCCTTTGTCGACGTTTGGTTGGCTCAAATCATGGAGGTGTCTTCCATGTAGAGACTTGGCACTCCATTCAGCAATTTTTGTTTTATGGTCGGTTACGGATTCACTTTTTTGCATTGTCCTGTCTTGCAGATTGAGGGGTGTAAATTGGCGATCGTTCTGTTCTATGGCTTTATGGATCGAAGAGGTATTTGATTTGGTGTGAAAATATGAACGGAGTGTAGTAATCTGTTTGCTATGAAGATTTGTTATATCGATAAGTCCGCGGCCCCCTTCTTTCCTTGGCAATGTTAGTCTTTGCATGCAGGATCTTGGGTGGTGTTTTCTGAATTTCGTCATGGTGGTATTTATGGTGCGCTGGAATTTCTTTAGGTCTGATTTACTCCACTTGATGATGCCGAATGAGTATGTTAGGATAGGAATGGCGTAAGTGTTGATTGCTTTAATAGTGTTGCGTGAATTTAACTGTGTTTTGAGAATTGAATTTAAACGGTGCTTAAATTGTGTCTGTAATTTGCTTTTGGTTTCTTTAAGATGAATACCTTTGGATTGCAAATAGCCCAAATATTTATATCCCGATTTTTCGTCTATTGGGTCTATTATTTCTCCCGTCTCTAAGGTGTAATTGTGTTTGTAAATGTTTCCTGCTTTCGTCGAATTTGTTTTACACTTAATTATTATTATGTAGCCTGTAAGGTGTCCCACTGCTGGGCAAAGGCCTCCCCTATGGATTTCCACTCATCCCGGTCGTGAGCAATTTGTGGCCAGTCGCTAAGAAATGCGTCCAGGTCGTCCCGCCACCTACGCCTAGGCCTGCCACGCCCACGTCGCCCTTGCGGCCTCCACTCCGTGGCTAGAATGGCCCACCTTTGTGGATGCATGCGGCAGACGTGGCCGGCCCAGTCCCACTTCAGCCTGGCAGTTTTGGCTCCCACATCAACGATCCCGGTTTTTGAGCGCAGCGTAGAGTTCCGGACTCGGTCGATAAGTTTTACTCCTAGCATGCTGCGCTCTATGGCTCGTTGGCAAACCTTCAGTTTGGTCTTCTGCAGTTCTGTTAATGACCATGTCTGAGCACCGTAGGTTAGGACAGGCAGAATGCAGACGTCAACGAGTTTCCGCTTAAGGGTAAGTGGTAGGTCTCCCTTTAGTAGATGTTTCATAGACCAATAGCTCTTCCAAGCGTTTTGGATCCTCCTTTCGAGTTCTTTCTCCTGTCGTTGGCTGAAAGAGACTAATTGGCCTAAATATGGATACTCGTCGACATAGTGCATTATCTGCCCGTCTACCACTACTCTGCGTGCCGCCCCGTTGGTCATTAACTGCGTCTTAGCCCTATTCATGCTAAGACCAACTCGAAGGCTTGCCGAACTTAGGTCTTGAAGCATTTCTTGGAGCTCTGAAGCTGATGAGGAGAACAACACAATGTCATCGGCGAAACGAAGATTTGTTAATCTTTTGTCTCCAACGACAATGCCTTTGTTCTCCCATGAAACCGCCAGACTGCGAAACACCTGTTCTAGTGTGCTTGTGAATAGCTTGGGGGATAGCGGGTCTTCCTGTTTAACGCCTCTTTCGATTTTGAACGGCTGGCCTGATAGTTGTAGTTTTATATCTGCTGTGCTATTGTTGTAGATGGATTGAAGTAGATCTATGTACGTAGACTCGATATTTTGCTGATGAAGTGCTGCAAATATGGATTCATGATTGATACTGTCGAAAGCCTTTGTATAGTCTACAAAGGCTAGGTACAATTTTTGGTTAAACTCGTGACTTTTTTCTAAAATTTGGTTCAAAGTATGTAAATGATCAGTGGTAGAGAAGCTGGGGCGAAATCCAGCTTGCTCAGGGGGCTGGTGCTTGTCTAGTTGGGAGGCAATGCGACGCTCTATTACTTTTATAAACAATTTATATAAATGCGAAACGAGGCTTATTGGCCTGTAGTTATTAATGGCACTTTTATCGCCTTTCTTGTGGAGAAGTATTATATTTGCATGTGCCATCTGTTTGGGAATTTTTCCTGTACTTAAAATACTGTTAAAGAGGTTAACTATATGAGGTAATAGTGTATGTTTCCCCAGGGTAAGATAATCAATTATCTATTGGAAATGGTCACGTGATTTTTCGTTCCAATCTCTCGTTCTCATACATTTATTACTTACCTATCGCTTATCGTATCATAGATACATACCATCATCAGCCTATGATAGTCCACTGCTGGACGTAGGCCTCTCCTATTTATGCGTATAGACGTAATGTAATGTAACGTATGTAATGTAATGTAATGCAACTAACTTTTATATGGGCACTGCCTGAAATAAATGATTTTATTATTATTATTATAATCGCCACGCAAGCGGATTGGCGATCGCAGTAATGTGTCTATGATGACGCTGCTGCCCATCATCAATCTTTTATCAAAAATTGGTCAGTGACACTTCAATCCCTTAGTCGACTCTTACGACACTCGAAGGAGTTGGGGTGGTGACAAATGTATTCTTACTGCCGTCACCACACGGCTTATCGTATCAATGATGGCGAGTAGGTACTGCACTAATTTGAAATTTGACATAAATTTTGCTAATGCATGCTAAAAAGGTGCGGTTAAACTAAAAGAGCATTCGCTGTTCTAACCTCCCAGTCTACGAAATTCGATCGGTACACAAAACGTGATTGGTTGATTTCGTAGAACGGGCGCAAGAACAGCGAATGCTCTTTTGGTTTAAACGCACCTTAACTGAGACTCCCGTATACTGGTGGGCTGGTACATAGCAACGGGAATGACGTATCTATTCTATCAGTAGGTACCTACTAATGGGGCTCGCCTCAGACGCGATGGCATTTGGCCATGTCGTGCATACTTCATGGTTTTTTTTGGGGCGGGCGTTTTATAGATTTCTGGCTATTTCGGGTGTTAAGAATTTGTTCAGTTTCACGTGTACTGAAAATGATAAAACCTAGGTACAGAGCTAGCCAAGATTCCATTCTGAAATTCATTGATAAGCGATAAATCACGTGACCATAATAATGTACGGAAATGGCCACGTGACTTTTTTGTACCAATCTGTCAATTTTATACATTTATTACCGTATCGTAAACGATGGCCGTGGCCGTGTGGCGACGGCAGTAAGAATACATTTGTCACTACCCCAACTCCTCCTGCGGGTGTCGTAAGAGTCGACTAAGGGATTGAAGTGTCACTGACCATAATTACGAGTAGATAAAAGATTGATGATGGGCAGCAGCGTCATCATCGTGGACACATTACTGCGATCGCCAATCCGCTTGCCCAGCGTGGTGATTATGGGCATTTTCCTCCTAATGCGTCTCTACGCATAGTTAATAGGAGAGGCCTACGTCCTGCAGTGGACTATCATAGGCTGATGATGATGATAATGATGATTAGCGCTTAAGTATCGTAGGTAAAGGATTGCAGATGCAGAATGCCATCTTGGATAGGCCTGCTGCTAATTTTACATATAATTTCATGGTCACCACTATTTCCCGTTCCATCGATCGGATCGGAAGTCGACAGTCATCATCATTGTAGCTGGATGACGTCCACTGCTGGAGGTGGCCTGCCCAAGGATCTCCACAACGAGTGGCCACTCCGCCCTCTAATACATAAGTATTAATTTAACCATTAGTCATATTTTACGACAAACGGATCTTTATCGCATAAACTTACGTTTATTATTCTGGCCCATTTGTCGTTAAAGTATGAACACACACTAATAATGCCCTCGCCGGGATTCGAAACCCCGAACCTCCAGCTTCGTAGGCAGGGTCACTACCAACTAGGATACAGAGGCTGACTGATTATTTTCATAAGAGATATACATACATGGTGGGATTGAGTACCTACAGACAAGACTTTACCAATGCATTTTTGATGTCAAAAGAAGTAAAAAATATTATGAGACATGTCATTGTCTGACAAAAAAGTTTTATTTTTTTAAAACGTTTTTGTGATTTTTCGATTTTTTTTATACATGACCAATAATAAATTGTCGGGAAGAAATTTTTTTTTTTTTTTTTAGTTGAATGCTTTTCTGATAGGTACTTTTTGGCATTTTCTGTAACTTTTGTCAGTGAGAAAATCAAAATTGACATATCAAGATAAAAACTATTAGTGTAAGAATTTTAATCGTGCAGGCATTTATCAGTTACTTATGATGAAAAGAGTTTTTTGAAAAACATGTCATCATCTCTTAAATGAAGCCGAATCCAGAAAAGTTCATATGACATTATAGCCTCGAAATGTGGTCAGGAATACACCTTTCAAGTTTGTCGGGTTACTCACTAACCACCCTGTATAGGTATGTATTAAGTGCTACGCACAGAATTAGATTTGGATAGAAGAAACAAGTTCATTCATTTGTATGGCGGCCGAGCGTGTCAGATTTTGTACTGAAGTTGTTACTTGCCTATGATTTTAAATATGTCTCACTCAGACCCTTGAGTATTCATATTTTTTTGTGTTGTTGCAATTAATATTACTTAATGAGGCATTATTAATGTTATTGCTCACTTCGACTTACAAAATTTGACGCCCGAAAGCTGCAAGCTGCGATTAAAGACGGACAACTCAGTGGATTTCACTGAGTTCATTTGACACGCTAAGTAGATACGTTTGCTTGATCTATGGTATATATGACATCTGTGGTGCTACGTATAAAGATAATCTCGCAAAATGTTCACGGATGAGCAAGCCAGAATCCGACAAAAAGGCGAGGGTAGATAGGAGTTAGATTTCCGCAGCGGTGGAAATCGAGCCGCCACTTAATTTCCTGGCTGCCAGGGCTACCTGGCGACGATTTAAAAAGTTATTAAAACTTTAAAGACACGTTTTTTTTAAGTGAAAAATCTACAGTGTATTGACATGGTTGCATTTGCCCCTCGCTAAGACCCTAATATATAGGAACAATGCGTATTGTATGGTATACAGGTCTACAATACAACAAGATACAATGACATTAAAAACCGCCCGCCAAACCAATTTAAGACATGTTTAACAAAATGGCTATACTATATAAATGTTTCTACTCTATTAATGAATTCCTAAATAAAAAATAATTGTAATAAATATTTAATAATTTAATTTATTTTATGACATGACGACTTGTTGAATTGTAATTTATGTAATTTTAATAGTAACTATTGAGTATTATTTTGAATAATCGCTTGCATGACATTTTAATATAAGTACTTTTAATATTTGCTTGCTCTATTGTGAGTAGAGTCACTGATTTAAGTAAAAGGGTTTACTTAAATCAATGAGTAGAGTACACTGTGCACTTTTAAATGATAATAGCTATTATATACCTACTGTATTCTAGAAAATAAATGATTTGATTTGATTTGATTTGACATGATGCAGGCTTTTATTTAACTGAGATGCAGATTTTTAGCCAAACTGTGAGCATTATTTGGTTATAAATTCTAATTTTAAATTTCAGTGAGAAGCAATGTACTTCAAAATGAATCGTTAATTAGCGCTTGACAATGACAGTCCGCAACCACACGCAGTAGTAGTTTGACAAATACGCAGTACACGGGTTACATTGATCGTTCGATGGAAATAAAATTAATTGTACTGTTAATTTAAATATTTGTTAACTCTTAATACTTCAAAACGATTGTCTGTAATGCTTATTATTACCCATTTTCGTAAAAGCCTGGGTCATGGTGACACACTGTATAAGTGTATAGTAACAGCGCGAGTGTCAAAATGTAAACTGACAGACGACTTGGAAAGATGTGCTAGCCAAGGAGTAAGAACAAACGCCCGTCATTTTGGAAACATAACCCTGTTCCGTACAGTACAGACTTCCTTATCTTATGATGTTAACATATTTTATCTTATAAGATTATTTAAATTTTTTAATATACGCGATATAATCCATTTGAATAGTTTTAATTCATGAATAACTATCGCGGTAACAAAAAAATGATTATATACCTTCACTCAATAGACTAAAAATCAATATCAAATCGTTTATTGGTCCCATTCATTGTGTGTACAAGTAAGGAGTTGGGATCTCTTAAAAAGATACTTTTTGTCAGTGGTCTTAAAAAAATATATAAAATATAATATGTCAACATCAAAAAATAATGAAGTCTCTACTGTACGGAACAGGGTTATGTTTTCAAAATGACGGGCGTTTGTCCGATCTTTCGTGCTAGCCCACAGGTAAGGTCGACTGAGGCAATTTTTTTGCAAGTATACTCTGTCTAAACATCGCTGTCAGTAGATAATCACCTAATTAAAAATAAAAAAAACGACTTCAAACGATTTCCCCAAGATCCTAAAGAAAGTTTATCTAAAATAAAAACTAAAGTGAAATTAATAATGTGAAGAGAAAATCTATATATTTATTTATTTTAACGAAAATACTTATAAAAACCCTTATAAAAAGAATACCCCTTCGAGCATAGATCTGTGATCATTAGGTATATCTGATGGCGACTGTACTTAAATAAAAAAAATAAAAAATGTTAAGAACATGACATTCCCTGCCGTAGAAAAAGGCAGATTTTTGTGTTTAGGATTTACAATTAAGATTAAGACACGTAAGATCAAAAACATGTTGTCCACATTTGTTCAATTGAATCCAATGAATTATGAATACAGTCAAGTGCAAAAAATATGTATCGAATGTAATTTACAACGTTCTTATTACACAGAATTAAAGTGCTTCGGGACATATTTTTGAGCATTTTTATATACACCTACACCTTATTTTGCTTTTGACTGTACATAGTTCTGTTATGTTATGAACTCAACTTGACGGTACAGAAAGTATTTAAATTGTAAAGTTGCCTGCCAAAATAATGATAGCAAAATCCTATAATAACAATCACGGCAGCTGTGTGTCAATCATTCATTAAATTTGAACATTGTCCGCAATTTGTTCATTCGTTCACATCGCCACGTGTCCGCGCTCTATTGACTCGAAAAATCATTCATTCACTCTTTGATGATAATCATTCCCATTAAAATTGAAAATAATAATGATTTGTTGATGTCGTGGTTTTTAATCAAATCAAACAAAAGTACTTTAGGCATACATACTGTAATAGTAGATAATGTAATTTATTAAAGGCACGAGTTGTCTTATTCTTAACAGCTTTTTTTATTAAAGTAGGTACCTAATGTGGATTTTGTATGATTGCTATTCTCAGTATGCACATGCAGTTCTAATACTTCTAATTAGTGCCCCTGAGCAATATTTCGAAATTGCAAATAAACTTAAATTTCTAAGACTTACGTACTTTTTCATTCGATTTCCATAATTTACAGCATTTGGTAGAATATGCAAAAAATAAAACAAAAAGAAACCTTTGGAGATGCTGGGATTTGAACCCAGGACTTTCAGCATGCGAAGCAGACACTCTACCACTGAGTTACATCCCCGCTTGATGAATACGATAAAATAACCGTTACCTTGAAGCAGTGAATGACGTCACCTCTACCGTTATCGCACGTAGCGGAATTTCTGCACTTTATTCTTCATAAAAAATGTACAAATTGGGATCCCGAACGTCATCAAATTATTTATAGGTATGCATCAACACCGAAAAATATTAATGTGATTATTGATATCGTTTAAAATACATGAAACAAAATTTAGGAGCATAAACCATTTCACTGATAAATATAAGGTCCAATTTAGCTCAAGTAACTGAATGCCCATGACAGCAACATGATGATAGCGAACTGTAACTCAAAAGTTGCAACTGGCGTTCGCTAGATGGCGTGAAACATAATACTGCGATTGCCCTTTGTAACAACGCATTTTGCGATAACCAAACTCATTCTCTCAAGTTACTTTATGGACCTCGTATCTGAAACAGATTGAAACGTAGCATAATGTACATTGAAGTAATGTGTTAAGGTTGTTTTTAAAACGTATTGGAAATAATCGGATGGAGGATTTGATAGGATTGTAACTTCGTAATGTTTTGTCAGTTTCCCCTTTTAATTAACTAGTGAAAATATTGTTAATTTATTACGATTTTAATCCGAAGCGCTACAAATACGCTGTTTGTTGCCGATTGCAGAGTTTGGCGTGGATACTTTTTTGTGGGAGAAAATGATAGTTACCGTAATATTTAGATTGATGTTACGAATTATGATGTTACGGTCTTCAGTAATATTTTTCTGTAGTTTTTCAGGCAGGGAAAAGGGTTAGGGGTATTTCGTCATGTACAAGAGGATACAAGGTTTGTATGACAGTAACAGTGTAACCTAATACCTACTTTGTAATTTTGTATATTATAAAAAAATTTGGAATAAGTAGATAGGTAGGTACCGGTTCTGTTCCGTGCGAGACAATTTCGAAAAATACATAATTATAATGTAGGCAATTTTTTTTTAATATCCGCTCCGAAAGCAAAAATAAATGGCTACGAACTTTTGTACCATAAGTTCAAAAAATATAAAAAAATGTCAAAAGTAGAATTTTTTAACAACTTTCTAGGAAAATTTTTTTGTACCTACTTGATAGGTTGAACAGATTTTGAATATGTCTGAGCCGGATTTTGTCTAAATTACATAAGTACGTGCAGTTTACATTATAGTATCTAAGTATATCGGTGAGATGATTTGATATTGAAGTTGTCTTTACAGTAATATTTATATGGACATCTTCTATCGGCTTTGTTTACTGAACACTCAGTTTTGTAAATTCCTTATATACTGCTGTTGATGCCCCAAATAAATAAAATAAAATAAAAATACTTAATTAAGTGGTATTTCTATAACGTGACACAGAATAAAATAGTAAACCTTTTCAAAATCGGTTGTAAACAACCCCTGTTGACTTCCGCTTAAAGAGCATCGTTGCGTGTAAAATCACGGCGTGTCGTAATTAAAATTCATTTTATGACATCTAAATAGTTGATTGGCAATTTCGCCATAATTACAAGTGTGACAATTGTAAAATATCACTGTTACATGGCGAAACTACAAGGGTTCCTATAATTTAGGTATAGTTCGGGAAATATTATTTGACCGACTCTTATCTCACTTACGACCTTTTGTTTTGCGTCATTAACAATAGAAAAGTGCTAGAGTGCTGATTGTCTAGTAAGTGTTAACGCAAAACAAAAGGTCGTAAGTAAAATAACAGTCGGTAAAATTATATTTCTCGAACTATACTACGGAACTTTGAATGACCACTACTTAAAAAAAATTAAAACCGACTTCAACCGTTTTCTCCAAGATCCTATCCTATCATTAGACTTTAGACCCCGACTTGGTGCCAACACGACCATCTTGGAATTAAATAAAAAAAATATAGTAGTACGATGGTAGGTAAGGTACCTATAAAAAAAGAAAATCGTATCATGATACAAAATATGATCGGATATTATAAAAAATACACACAAAAAAACGGTCGAATTGAGAACCACCTTTCTTGAAGTCGGTTCGGAAAAGGACCAAAGCTGGTCTAAACATCGTTCCAAATACTAAAACCATTCGGCATATTCAAGTCAAGTAAAGTAGTAATAGTAATTCAGCCGTGTGGTGACGGCAATAAGAATACATTTGTCACCACCCCAACTCCTCCTGCGGGTGTCGTAAGAGTCGACTAAGGGATTGAAGTGTCACTAACGATTATTTGATAAAAGATTGATGATGGGCAGCAGCGTCATCATAGTAGACACATGACTGTGATCGCCAATTCGCTTGCCCAGCGTGGCGATTATGGGCATTTACCTCCTAATGCGTCTTACGCATAGTTAATAGGAGAGGCCTATGTCCAGCAGTGGACTATTATAGGCTGATGATGATGATGATGATGAAAGTAGTAATTTAGTAGTAATTTAGCACCGCCCTGTTAATTGGCTAGTGCTAGTTACAGAATGCGGTACGAGAGCACATGTACCGGTATAGTACAGCGGAGCATCTTCCCAGATGACACGCGGTACACGAAATGCGGACACACTTGTAGTGAAGGACAAAGATTCCGGCGATTGCAGTAGTGTTTCCACTATGATGATGATGATGATGACGCAGCTGCCCATCATCAACGATTTTATTAACCAGTCGTGACATTAACACTTTAATCGCTTTAAGCCGACTCTTACGACACCCACAGGAAGAGTTGGGGTGGTGAATGTATTCTTACAGATATTACAATAATTCGCCATATTCAAGTCTAGTAAAATAAACTAGTAATTTAGCACCGCACCGCCCTGTTAATTAGCTAGTGCTAGTTACAGAATGCGGTACGCGAGCACATGTACCGGTATAGTACAGCGGAGCATCTTCCCAGAGGACACGCGGTACACGAAATGCGGACACGATTGTAGTGAAGGTCAAATATATAGAAGCGTGGAAAATGCCAAATGTCTATACACACTTCATCAGCGTGTGTCAGTCCACTGCTGGACGTAGGCCTCTCCTATTAACTACGCGTTTCATACGCCACGCTGGGCAAGCGGAATAACGAATCCACTAGTAAAGTATGTCCACTATGATGAATTAATGACGCTGCTCCCCATCATCAGTCTTCTATAGGTACACGAATGGTCAGTGACACTTCAATCCCTTAGTCGACTCTTACGACACCCATAGGAAGAGTTGGGGTGGTGAATGTATTCTTACACTTACATATATTATAATAATTCGCCATATTCAAGTAAAATAAACTAATAATTTAGCACCGCCCTGTTAATTTTCTAGTGCTAGTTACAGAATACGGTACGAGAGCACATGTACCGGTATAGTACAGCGGAGCATCTTCCCAGAGGACACGCGGTACACGAAATGCGGACACATTTGTGGTGAAGGACAAAGATATAAAGGCCACGCCGGGCAAGCAGATTGGCGATTGCAGTACTGTTTCCACTATGATGATGATGACGCAGCTATACATCATCAACAATGAGGGTTTTCTCGAAAACGCATGCCACTAGTTGGCGCCACTTCGACTTAAAGCGATTAAAGTGTTAATGTCATTATTTGTTAATAGAATGAGGGTTTTCTGAAATGACGTTCACCAGGGCGGCAGCACTGAGGCGCCAGGTCCAGAAACTGTCTAAATTCTCAGAGCGCCTATAGTTTCATGTTTAAATGTTTTGTACGAGTTAATAAAATTATATAAAAAAATAAAAATACCTTCTAGTTAGTTTTTCTTTGGGGTTAGATAATTGTGTTCCTTGGTGGGACCTTACGACTAAGTGGCGCCAACTAGTGGAACATGTTTTCGAGAAAACCCTCATTAGCTAGTGCTATTAACAGAATGCGGTACGCGAGCACATGTACCGGTATAGTACAGCGGAGCGTCTTCCCAGAGGACACGCGGTACACGAAACGCGGACACGTTTGTAGTGACGGTCAAAGATATCGAAACGTGGAAATTGCCAGTTGTCTATTTAATTTTATACACACTTCATCAGTGTGTCAATACACTGCTGGACGTAGGCCTCTCCTATTAACATACTGAGCGCAGGGAACTCCCGAGGTGAGTTCTCTGTGGGAGGTCCATTTTCGCTACAAAGCGGAAAAATCACGGGATCGGTTACGAGCGTAGCGTAGTACTTGTTGACAATGAAGGTGTACAGCTTTTTCGCCGAAATAATATCTACATCAAATTTCATTTGCCAACCAACTTTTCGAACGCTCCCCGCATTAAAAAGATTAGTAGGTAGTTTTAATTTATGTTACCAACCTCACTAAAGGCTCCAATGGAAGATCAGCGCTGGGCTGTGTCTACAGCCCAGCAAAATGCTGAATTGGAGACCATTTTGTGCCACTTAGTTGAATTACATCTATGTTTATTTTATGTCTATGTTGTGTCACGAATAAATGTTTTTTCTTTCTTTCTTTAAAAATAACCTTAACTCCTCCAGTACTTTTTTAAATTGGATAGGTTAGTTAGGTTTATTTTGTTCCTCAGAGGAGAAATAGGAGCCCCGCGAATCGTATAGCGCCTAATTAAAAAAAATAAAGTTCCCCTATTTTTGTACCCACTTCCGAGATTCCCTGCAATTCAGACGCGGATCCGAACGCGATCAAAACTCAGCGGTCGACGACAGAGACGCACTTATCCCATCTTACACTCGTGCGAGCGGGACCGCCGCGTCGAGAATCGAGATGACCGGGGTCACGGATGAATGCTTTCAGGTGAGGTAAATAGTGCATCCATTTCATATGCACTTGAATTGTATAGCGCCTAATTAAAAAAATAAGTTCCCCAATTTTTGTACCCACTTCCGAGATTCCCTGCAATTCAGACGCGCGGATCCGAACGCGATCGAAACTCAGCGGTCGACGACAGAGATGCACTTATCCCAACTTACGGTCGTGCGAGCGGGATCGCAGCGTCGAGATGACCGGGGTCAAGGGTGAATGCTCTCAGGTGAGGTTTCCGGGTGAGGATGCGACTTTGCCCGGGGCTGGTTTCAACGAGAAATAGGCTCCTAACGGGCCTAATCACGATTTACCTCGTCCTGATATATTTGTGAATGGATGCATTGGCTTGTATATAAAATATAAAATGTACACTCGTGATAGTCGTGATCTATGAATACGGGTGAGGTGGATTTTTTCATAGAAAATATGCAGATTTTTTTATTTTTATATTTACAGTACAAGTGGAATCGTCTTTAATATGAGATTGTATTTCCAATACAATACAATCAATCAATACAATACAATCTCATGTTCCTGAAACTTTAAACAAATCTAAGAAATACGTAAGTTTGTCGTCAGAAGACTACGAAAATATAAAACAGAGAGTCATGATTAAGAAGCTCTTATAACCATACATTATAGGTGATTTAGACGTGTCCAAATTTTTGTCTCCGCAAATCAATCTAACCACAGTTTAAATAATTTTTATTCAATGATATATTGAGGGAAACGACAATTAATACAAGCCAATTGAAAAAAAAACATTCTATCTGTGTTATACCTAAACATGATTTAGAAATATTAAGTAATATGGGCATTATTAGGTACTTTTAGAGACACCCAATTAGAGATGTTCTCTGTGGCGCCAGATTATAAACCTTAATTGTCGTCATGATTGTAACGACACGTTTTTATTCTATTGCTTAAATAGGATCGAATCAGCTCCTGATTATGAGTACCTAGAGTTCTAACCTAATGTTAAAATGACCCAGACTGTAAAGCCTACTCCCAGATACCAACATTTTTTTTTGTTTCATTTTACCTATACTATTGGATACGGTAATCTAACTTACGGAACTTTAAAATAATGTTTTCATACCACCTATTGGAATACGGGTCTTTTCTTCCCTGCTAGAAGAGATCAAAGTGGCACTTTTCTGTTCAAGGAATTTCTGTTGCTAGCTGCTAGCCTAAAAAATAGCAATGAAATATTAAAATAAATAGCACGTAGAAGATCAATTACGAATCCAGTATGCGCAAAATATGTCTATTATTTTTCTCATAGGCGGTGTGAATAGCGGTATGTGTCACACGGTATCAAAATTATTTTTGTCTTTGGCGTTAACGCTTGAATCCCTCATTTCGCTCAGGATTCCAGGCTCGCTTCAGGATTGTGGAATCCATCGCTTCATTCGGATTGCCGGAAAAATATCATTTTGATCCCTTGTAACACAAATAACTATTTTCTAACTGGGAAAGTACCCAATTAGTCTTTTGATCGAATAGGAAAAACTATCGAATAAGTCTCTCTATTTGAAAAGGCAAATGAGGATGTAATATTCAATTATTTGTTATTTTCCATCTAGTATGAATTTATTTTCAACATTTCAAAATAAAGGAGTGTTTTTTCGACTTTTTTTAAATGTTTGTTACCAGAACTTTCGATTGGGTAAGTAAATCGATTTTGTATTTTTTTTATTTGAAAACTGGTGCTACCCAATTGGTCACATATTAATTTGGTCCAGGGGGCCGATTTTTGAATTTCTATCGCACGAATTCAAATTCCCGTTCGAATTCAAATTCGAATGACAAAATTTTTCACGACTATTTTCGAATGAAGCCAATATACTCTATTTTTGAAGGTCGCACTCGAAAAGCTAGAGATTGATTATCGATATCTTTGCGACACTTTGCACGCAGAAAGTCGATATTTACCGGTTTTTTTAATTTAATGTAATAAAGCTAAATTATGGCACACTGACGTTGGAATTTATATTCCAGCTAAAAATTATAATGAATTATAACATATTAAACATTATTTAACGGTTTTTATTATAAAAAACATGTACCGCTAGTGAATCGGAACGTAAATCTACGATCAATGTTATTATAATCTATGGTGCACACAAACAAACATCAACAGAGGCCCTACCGCATGAATGTAGGATTAATATGGATTTGACAACGTTATAATAATAGCAAGAACGAAAGGGATGGTCTTATGAAACTTTTTACTAGTGGAAGTGAAAAGGAACGATAATCGTCCGTCCTTATCACTGTGCCACTATTTTTTGTGTGTGTGTGCATTAGATGCTAAATGTAAGTGCCAGACAAATGCGTTGAATACGTCACTAAGTGCCTGTGTGGCACTTTCGTCTTCGTAGTAAGTGACTATGTCTATCCCTCTTAGTGGCACACTATGTGCGGCCCCTCGCCCTACCGCGAACCACGAACGAAGTGTTGCCTATATCACACGTACGAATTCACAAGTGCGAGAGAGAGCCAACACTTCGGTCGTGGTTCGCGGTCGAGGGGCCGCACATAGTGTGCCACTAAGAGGGATAGACATAGTCACTTACTACTAAGAAGAAAGTGCCACACACGCACTTAGTGACGTATTGAACGCATTTGTCTGGCACTTACATTTAGCATCTAATGCACACACACACAAAAAATAGTGGCACAGTGATAAGGACGGACGATTATCGTTCCTTTTCACTTCCACTACCTAGTAAAAAGTTTCATAAGACCATCCCTTTCGTTCTTGCTATTATTATTACGTTGTCAAATCCATATTAATCCTACATTCATGTTCGCGGTAGGGTCTCAGTTGACAGACTTGACAGTGACACTTTATTGGAGTATCTACGTACTTATCCAATTTCTATCAATAGAATTGAATACGAATGGTCAACCGCAGTCGTTTTTGAACTTTCTATCACTCGAATCTCAAAAATAGCATTTCATCGTTTTTATTCATTTTCGAATGAAAGATTCGAGCGTTCGAATCTCAAAAATCGCCCCCCAGTTCTACACAATAACATCCATGAGAAAACCATATAAGTCTTAAAGCATTAAGCTTCTTATGTACACGACGGGTCCATATTGGCACTTATACAATTTTTTCTTCGAATATTTTTACTAATACCGTTTTTTACTCATAATCCTCATTACTCCGAAATTTTTTTCTCATACTTTTTTCTTACTAAAAATTATACTTCTACCTACAATGTTCATAACGATTTTTGTTTCGAAATTTTATCCTCCTAAAGTCGTCAAGTAGATTAATCTATACTCATAAAGTTATTTGAAATAAATTGTTTATTTATAAACATTTTCCCATTAGGTTCACTCTGTTGTGGTATAATTCTTTTATGAATAACATAAACTATGTAGTCATAATGGGCTTCGTGCAGAAACTGTTGTGACATACTCAACTTTAGCATATTTCTTTATGGCAGATTTCGAGTTGTTCGAATATTATTCGAGCATAATTTCGATGCTCCTATTTATGATAAGGCATAATCTGGATGTGCATAAAAAGTATCGGCATAGTTTGTGTTAGCATAACAGAGAAGGAATAATTACAACCTCTCAATATAATCGAGGTAGTAGTAATATTCTATACGTTACTTACTGTGTTACTGAGCTGAGTACTTTCTAGGTTGCTAAAAAAAAATAACCTCGAAGACTAAGGCGGGAGCAAAGCTCCCGCCTTAGTCTTCTAACCTAACCTATCCGAGTCGGATCTGCCACGGAAGGTTTTGTTCGCTCGCTTCGCTCGCTCACTGCAGAAATTTTCACCCTCACAGCAGATTCTGCCTGACGAAAAAGGCAAGTTTCGAACATGTGGCTACATGCCCAAAAAAAAATGCAGATCTAATTTCTGTCTTATAACACTCGGCGTAATTAATGATATGCCAAGATAGTTTCGGACAAAATAATATTCGAAATATTGTTATTTAAGCCAAGCGATGTTTCTGTCTCATTAAGTTGATGCCAAAATAGATTATACCAAGTCTGTTATGTCCTAAGCGTTTCGGACAAAAAAAGTTTAGAGGGAACCCGTTTAGTACAGTACCTACTCTGCCACAACCTGATTTGTGCAGGTAGCTAGTTTAAAGTAATAGTACGATTTATATTTAATTAAACAAAAATAATTCAATACATAAAACCAGTACAGATAAAAATAAATACCTATAACATTAGAATATATAGCATAAAATAAGTATAGTGAAAAATTATATAAACATAAAAGTTAGTACTAAAAATATGTATGAAAAACAATATTATGAACATAAATAATTCTATGTGATGATGATTATGAACAAAGATTATTCTAAATACCGATCATTATGAAGTTAAATTGTATAAGAAAAATTTTCGGAGTTCCAATAATCTAAGTTGCAATTTTATAAATACTTTGGCGCACCCGTACACGACAAATAGACGAATCACCCTGAATACTGTATAACGCCAACCGATTTCGAAAATAAAACATTTTAAACGACTTCAAAACAAACCAAGATGGTTCCGTTGGCACCAAGTCGAGATCTTGTATAAATCGGTTGAAATCGATTTTTTTATTCTCTGATTATAAGGGTTACCTACTCAACATACTTATTACAAAAGATTAGTACTAAAATATATATAATGATAGATGTGATTGCGTATATTTAATTAGGTACCCCACATGCCTCTATGACGTAAGTTATTTTTATTTATTTTAAATTCCAATCAGAACCTTTATGATTTTAAGTAGATTAACTAGTAAACTCTTATTAGATTTATTGCACGTTAACTCCAAGTTAACGGATTTAATATTTATAATTTAACTGGTATTTATAAAGGTGAAATTTTAATGGTTGTTCTCCGTTTAAGGGCCTGTTCAGTAACTTCAGTACCTATCGTTTTCCAATTAGGTAAGGAAAGAAAAAGAGAAGAATTTTAATTTTACGTGAATTTTATTTTTTATTTTTTCTATGGGGCAGGTCTTTCAAATTAGGCAAAGACGCTCCATAGAAAATAAATATTTTTGGGAAATATTAAAAAAAATCCACTTTTTTCCTATCGGAACCCGATACCGAACGAGCCCATAAATGAAGAACAACCATTAGAATTTAACATTATTTATTTATTTATATTTATTGTATTTTTAATATACATTTATGGTCGCTGCGCCTGTAAAAACCGATATGTGGTGGATTCTAATTAATGTAATTAATACTCTTTGTGTATATTTGCTAGGTTAATTTCAAAGTCATAAATCAATCACATAGCAGATTTTATAGGCGCATCGACGATATCATATATTTGTATCTGTTTACATCATTGAGGGCTTATCCATTACTGGTGTCGCTACCTAAGTATAAAGCTAACCACATTTCACGACCTAACGATAACCGGCCAATAAAACGCCGGGAATCGAACCCGTCGTAAATCACAACATTCACAACACTGATCGAGAGTGCAACAAATTTCACGCTCCGACGCAACTCTTAATGCGGCCGAAATTGCGTTCGCGAATCGGTATACAACGATTTGGGCCATTTCTTGATGGACATCAGTTAAGGCGGGTACATTACCATACAAAAAACAGCTACCGCGAACACCGAAGTTCGTAAATTTCGGGGATTCGACTCTGTGACTCTAATTGGCTATGTAAAGTTTTTTGAAGGTACGAATATTATATTTTCCTCTGATAGACGTCGTCTTAAGGTTCAAGTTAATGCGGCTCTTTTATTATTATGTCCTATAGTTTGTTAACAATCTTTTTTTAAGATGACATTAAAATTTCTGCAGTTTTATGGATGAACAGAGCCTAACGCTTTCGTCCGCAACAAGTACAATGAAATAGAAAAAAAATGTGAATGACGTCGACAGATTTTTTTTTCTGTTGATTGTTCTGATTGTCTGATTTGATTTATGGGAAATAAAAATAAAAGAGACGCATTATTATGGACCTTAAGACGACGGCTACAAGGGAAAAATATATCAGCTTTGTAACGACAGTTAAGTATGTACCTACTCGTACAATGTCTTTAGGAATTTAAACTGGATCGGCGTTTTTATATTACAAAATGGCTTATAGTTTGTGAAATGAACACCAAAACCGAGTTATTATCGAAATTTGGTGCTTAATTGTCGTTACAAAGCTGACTGAAATTAAGTTTTTAATGGGTGACCCAAAAAGTGAAAATGCTCAAAAACGGTATTATTTCTGAATAATGTATTTTTTATTAATTTAGCAAATATAGTGTGCAACCATGTATTATTAATACCACATTGTTTTTTGTATCACAGTAAGAAGCCCGCCTTAAGCGAGAGTCGGATAACAGATTTGACATTCGAGTTGAAAATCAGATTGAAAGAATTTGGCGTGAACAAAATAAGTATAATAATGTTACAGTTAGTAACTACAAACCCCCTCATAAACGTTTGTTAACTTAACAATTCGCTAATAATTGTTTGTCCCTTTTGCTCTTATGGACACTTTGTTAAGACCGAAAAGGACAAACAATTAATTAGCGGCTTGTTAAGTTAACAAACTTTTATGAATAGGGGGAAGAATCTTTTCAGGTCAACAGATTTTATAACCTAACTCCCTTATTCATAAACGTCTTCTAACTTAACAAGCCGCTAAGTATTGTTTGTTCCTTTCGATCTTATCAATATGTCGATAAGACCGAAAGGGACAAACAATACTTAGTGGCGTGTTCACTTAGGAGACGTTTATGAATGAGGTGGTAAGTCTTTAAAACTCACTTTTATACTTCACCTGCATGCCTAGCCAAGATGCCATTCTGCTATCGTATATGATAAGTAGGGTTAGGAATTTTGGTGGCATTAGCTGGACAGAGAACAATGGAGTCGTTGTTTATTTTTTTTATGATTGATTGAGTAATTAATTAATCAGATATAATAAATAAATATATTCTTTTAAACAGGGTTTCGCCAATTTTAAGTATTAAATAATTTCATCTTTAATATTTGACTACCTATGAATTCAAGTTCAATCATTCTTTGTAATATAGCTTACGATTATTATATAAAATATTTACTGTCTTCGAGAGAACTAGAACCTTAAAAATTAAATAAATAAATTTTCTCATATACCTACCATCATTTTTAATTGAAAATTAATATTTTTCTAGTTTCTCAAAAATAAAATTCATGTTTATTTATTTAAATTCCTTGATAAATCCAGCTTGAAATTAACACGATTTCGTTATTATTTTATAAGTTAATCATTTATTCAAGTTAAAAATGTTTGTAACATCGACTCCACTGTTCTATGTTCAATAAATGCCACCAAAATCCTAACCCTAATGATAAGTGATAAGTACCTAATATAGTACATTACGATACAAGTGCGAAAAACACGAAAATCGAAACGATGTTTTAAAACACGACCGAAGGGAGTAGGTATTTTAAATGACACGAGTTACGAATTTCCTTTTTGCACGTGTCCCTCACTCACTCCCTCGCTCACTCCCTCACTCCCTATCGGTCGTGTTTTAAAACATCGCCACTCGTTTCACATTTCATGTTTTTCGTACTTGTGTCGTAATGTACTATAAAAGGCATGTACTTATACAGGGTGTTTTTTAGGGTTCCGTAGCCAAAATGGCAAAAACGGAACCCTTATAGATTCGTCATGTCCGTCTGTCCGTCTGTCCGTCTGTCACAGCCAATTTACTCGGAAACTATAAATGCTACAGTAACGAAATTTGGTAAGGATATGTGTTGTATGAACCGCTACAGGAATGTGATACTAAATTGTAAAAAAAACCATTGGGGTGGGGGCCCTCCATACATGTAACTGAGGGATAGAATTATTTTTTAGTTGTACATAAGCGTGTGGGGTATTAATAGAAAGGTCTTTGAAAATGATATGAAGGTTTATACATCACATTTTTATTTAAGCAAATCGTTTTCGAGATATCAGGTCTCAAAGTCTGAAAAATGTGTCCCCCCCCCCCTCTATTTTCTAAACTACGCGATATAAAATTCTGAAAAAAATATATGTTATGCACATTAATACACTCTATCAACGATTTTTAGTTTGATAAAATTATCTCCTATAGTTTTTGAGGTAGGTTGATTTAACTGTATTTTTTTAATAATAAATTGATAATGGTACGGAACCCTTTGCGCGCGAGTCCGACTCGGACTTGGCCGGTTTTTTTTCGACCGTTCAAATTCTACGTAGTGAATGTATAGGTCATACTGACCAACTTTTACTATGGGGACAAAGTCGAAATCGCGAAAAAAAAATCAGCTGTTTCATACATTTCGGCCGGCGTAATGCCGCCAATTTGTATGAAACAGCTGATTTTTTTTTCGCGATTTCGATTTTGTCCCCATAGTAAAAGTTGGTGAGTATGACCTACACATTCACTACGTAGAATTTGAACGGTCGAAAAAAAAACACCCTGTATATGGGTGGATTTCATCAAGAAAATTTTCACCATACAAAAATATTTTTTTTTCTTTTATTAATTAATTGCATAAATATTTATCTAGGATTGTTAAGTTATATTTATTAGAGTATCTTGTTATGATTCCACACTAATTTGATGCATAATTTCGAAATTATAGGCATCAAAAATATTTTACACGAGATGGTGATGACGACCATGCCATGGTTATGATTTTTTAATGGATGGTGATGATACTATGTGTATGGTAATGACGGTTTACTATTTCATAAGATTCATAAGGGTATTAAATCAAACAATTTTCAGTCAAATCAACAATGTATTTTCAAAGCGCCTTTGAATGTTTGTAGTTTATTCCAAACTTCCAAGCGAGTTTAGTTCCTGTCTCCTTACATTCCTGTACCAAAGAAGATTTTGTCGCTGGCTTATTTAGCGTCTTCACTGCTGCCTGACTATCCGTGTATATGACCACGGCCCTCGTCTGCTGCACTTGCTCCTTTGTGAGCCTTACGCACCGTAGTATGGCACAAACTTCTGCCTGAAACACACTCGTATACCTACCAAGTGGGACAGATACCTTATCCCCCAATTTCGGGATAACTATATAGTAGGTATGCCTGCTCCAGCTAGACCTGTGGAGCTTCTTATCGAACCGTCAGTGAAGCATATAAACGTCGGATGTGCGACGTTTACCTTCCAGTTGTCCCTCTCCCCAATATGTACTCTATATTTCTTATCCAATATCTTCTTCCTCTTTATGAGGTAATTGTGAGTTACCATCATTTCCATTTTAGACAGTACCCTATCTTGTATTAGTTCGTGTCGCTTGTGTACGCAACTTCCTCTCCATTCCTTGTATGCCTTCATTCGGTACCACAGTTCCATGGCCCTCTTTTCCGCTTCTATATGTAGCGCCTCTATACCTAGTATTACCTCTAAGGCGTGTGTCGGGTTGTCAGGTTGCCTCTGCACCTTTGCTAGGTACCTCTGATATTTCTTAATATGTGCTCTGTGCCACCAGACCACCGCTCCATATAGTACTCGGGAAGTATTATCGCCTTGGAGATCCATTCCAATATCCTCGACTTTAACCCCCATTTCCTTCACACCGCTCTTTTGTATTGATACAGTGTTCTTATGGCTTTCGCCGTTTGTTCTTTTACATGAGTTTTGTACCTGAGCGTGCTACCCAGAGTCACCCCCAGATACTTTTGCTCGTTTACCAACTCCAGCTCCTTGTCATGTACCCTTATGGACCTCATCTCTTCTGTCTTCCTTTTGTTAGTGAATAACACGAGCTTCGTTTTTGATAGATTTAAATCCAGTCTCTCTCTCTGCACCATTCCAGCACTTTTTGGATACTACTGGCCATTATGTCCCTTATGGTGCTTAGTAACGGTCCACATTCGACTATATAGCACTCCGTCATCGGAGTAAGCTTGCATATATAGGCCCCCCTTATTTTCTTCACTAATGAGTACAAGTCCACCCTGTGGGAAACCTCTTTTAGGACTAATTGACTTTTTATATTCCGCCCAGTGTCGCCTTTATAGATCTACACTTGAGCAATTTCCCTATTCATAGCGCTATTGTCTTGTTGACTCCTTCCCTTCTCAGACTTTTCTCTACCGCTGAACATTTAATGGCACTTGCTACTACAAGAAAAACCAAAAATTATGGACCAATTTACAAAAATTGTCAACTCCATACATACAGGATCATAACCATCCATTGCTTCAGTACCGGTATTGACACGCCCGGTGTTGACGATTTCACACAAAATCCTAGATTATTTTAGAACACTAATACTTAAAGCAACGTCAACGCCTCACTAGTAAGTTCCTTTAAGGTTACGTATTCCCAAGTAATTAGTTTAAATATTATTCAATTACTTACTGTAAACCACTCGTGGATGGTTATGACGCCACAGCGTGTTAATCACTTATTGCAGTCACATTTTTATGATTTTTTTTGGTTTGAGCCCGCAAAGACAAACGTGTACTCGGTTCCGCTGTTTCACCTGAATTGAGGAGGCGGGCGTGGGTACACCCGGTATATTTAGACGCACGAGTACAAAACTACCTCAACTTTGACAGTGCGCTTACGGTGTTGATGAATTTTTGGTGTTAAACTTTTAAATATTTTAAATAGTACTTACGCGATGAAGGATTTTTATCATATTTTTTTGAACGTTTAACAACAATATTTAAAAACGATTACTGAAGTAAAATTCGCAATCGTACGTTTGATTTGCGATAATTTTCAGTACAAATAT
This sequence comes from Thaumatotibia leucotreta, assembly GCA_025490895.1. Classification (NCBI taxonomy): domain Eukaryota; kingdom Metazoa; phylum Arthropoda; class Insecta; order Lepidoptera; family Tortricidae; genus Thaumatotibia; species Thaumatotibia leucotreta. The sequence continues at coordinate 7,183 of JALPQI010007785.1, read as the reverse complement.
GGAGGATCAGATTTTTTTGTTAGATGGTGATGACTTTTGACATATAAAACATTTTATTAAAATGAAACTATTTAGATTTCGATTATTTTGATCAAAGGGCCTTAAAGATAAAACTACTGAATAACGAAAAGAATAAAAATCAAAGTAAAAAACCTAAAATATATTTTTTTAAACACCGAAACGCAACTTTTTTCCCAGTTTTGAAATCCACATATGTACCTCTACAACGCTTTTGACATGATTAGATTGTTTGCAAAATTTTAATTGCCGAGAACATTCTCTATAGAAGTTTCGTAACTTATGAAACTTCTCCTCGATACATTGCTGACCACCTGTAAGTTCTTACGTAAGTTATAGGGACGGAGCTATACTAAGGAATGAGAGGTGAATATCACTATCTCGTTCCTTAGTATAACTCCGTCCCTACAACTTACGTTCGAACTCACAGGGGCCCGTTTCTCGAAAGCTTGTAATTTGTAATACAAGTGGAAGTCTCTTTTTGACACTATTAATTAGATAAGGACTTCCGCTTGTATTACAAGTTACAAGCTTTCGAGAAATAGGCCCCAGGTGTAAGGCTGGCCTTAGTCAGCCCTATTTTTTTTACTTTTTTTTTACAGCCAGTGACGATTGGTATATGTAGATATAAGGGTTCCGTTTTTGCTGCGACCATAATTATATAACATAGACGTCTAATGCCAGCACAAAAATGCCCCCAAACACAATTGTTCAATTGTGCCAAGATGGGCAGGACATAGCGCTTTTCTTAACACCGCGCATATTTCGGCGCAACGTCTTTGACAAATGTTAATTTAATATCGCCAATCAAAACTTTGATGGATCAATCACAACTATTTTAAATGGCGGTTTAAGTTTTTATAGGTTGATATTAAAATTAATTACCATGTTGCATTAAAGAGGGGGTGACATTTGTCAACTAAAATTCAGGACCGTTTTTGAAAGGCAATTTAGTATGGCGTGCGGCTACCATTTTTTATTTATTCGTAGACTCACATGTGTAAGGCTGGCCTTAGTCAGCGCTATTTTTTTACTTTTTTTTAGAGCCAGTGTCGATTGGTATAGGTATAATTAAGGGTTCCGTTTTTGTAATTTTCACTGTAACCCTAATGGGACCACAGACCGCACTAATCAAATTGTTCATACAATCACGGCTCCCTATCACGTGACACCCACTGGGCCAAGGGCATGTGCAACCTATGCAAATGACTATGGGGTACAATCGATAGCTCTCCACATCTGTTCCATTGCTGTCCATGCTTGGGGACACTTGAAGATATACTATACACGTTAGTTTGACTTAAATAAGCTTCCCTTTCATTTAACGGAAATCAATAAAAACATTTTTATTGATTTCGGTTAAATGAAAGGGAAGCTTATTTAAGTCAAAAATAATCAATTTTTCTAAGAAACTAGTGACTTAACTCTTACTGTTATTGAGTTATTAAAAAATAAGTTTAATGACTCAACAAGTGTATTGCAAACTTTATTACATCCTAATGTGACTTATTTTGACATGTGCCGTCAGTCACCTAAGATCTTGACACCTGACACAGATTATTGAATATGTAACCCAAGTAACCTGTCCAATTTATCAGAAATGTAAAAAAACACCCTGTATAATCCCGAAAATCTGATTCTTCCATATTTGGACGTGCTTGGGCTCATTCAGCTCCTTCTCCGTTACCTTTTTTTTCATACATTTTATAAAAAAAGGTAACGGAATAGGAAAAAAATCATGGAACACTTTTTTTTCTCCTACTAGAATACTACAAGCAAAGTGTGATAGAGAATGCCTTAAGGCATTAAGTCTATCATTTGTACGTTTATTTTTTATTTTTTGTAACTGTGCAATAAATGTTAAATAAATAACTAAAGATCCTGAGTTTAAACGATATAGAAATATCAAATTAATTGTTTAGGACCAACTTTCAATAAAATGGCCCAAAAAATTGTCCACATAATTTGAATTATATGTTACCTGTTATAAAATGCATAACAAATACATCTTCATAAGTGTGCTTAAGCCAAACTATTTAATGTAAGTAACTTAGTTTATTAATTGTAATGTATTGTGTTGCAGTGCCCTACAGGGTTTCATACCTGAACAAATAAAATGTATCATCATGTATATCTGGGAAAGCTATAATATACTGATTAATATCTCCCACTGGAGAACCGGCCTGCATAATCATGCAAACAACATAATGAGTCAATAGCAGGAGTGGATTGATTCCTGTTGCCCCCTTTTAATTGAGTACTCCATCAAAAATATATGCACACTCTTGAACTCTATTCCGTTGCAATAAGGTGGAAAATGTGCATTTAAAAGTAGATTGGCATGAGTGGAGTCTTCAATTATTCATTTTTAAAACGCGTGTAGTGTTAAGAAACATGGCTGATCTTTTCATAAAAATGCTCTCTATGGTGCCGTGTGGTGACGGCAGTAAGAATACATTTTGTCACCACCCCAACTCTTCCCGTGGGTGTCGTAAGAGTTGACTATGAGATCCGAAGTGTCACTGACCATTTATTTATTGAAAATTGATGATGGGCAGCAGCATTATCATTAGTGGAGTGGACACATTACACTGCGATCGCCAACCCGCTTGCCCAGCGTGGCGATTATGGGCATGTACCTCCTAATGCGTCCGTACGCTTAGGTAATAGGAGAGGCCTATGTCCAGCAGTGGACTGATTATAGGCTGATGATGATGATATGTCTCTAATGTAGCCGTACCATGAGCTACCGTAGCGTTATTTACATTAACGCGGATTTCTTCCTAGACTATAATTTAGTAGGTACCTATTTTCAATACAGAAGAGGCAAATTGTTTGTATCAGTCTGTAATATCGGAATTTCGATAATCATTTACTTAGAAACAGTTTATGGGTTGAGCTGGGTTGCGCCTATAGATATTTCTTTCTGATAAGTGATATGATAACTGATAACAACGTTACATATTTCTTCTTTTAAACTTAACTTTTTTATTTAGTAGATATGCGTAAAAACAATAATCACTCACAACTTTTTTTCTATCAACTTCAACCGATTGCTCCAAGACCATCATTAGACCCCAACTTGGTGCTAATTGAACCGGCGCATCGACGTTTGATAAAAAAAATCGGTTTTCGATTCTCGGAGATATCAAGTAAATAACATAAAAACAAAAAAAAACAATTGAATCGAGAACTTCCTCCTTTTTAAGTCTAAAAATATAATAACTGGCATTTCACGGATTTTCCTTCAAAAGCATGATCGAATACATCATTTATTCCAGTACTCCACCCCAATGATATTCGCGTGCCACAAAACTAAAACTATGCCGAGGGGACGATAAAAAAATTGATATTTTATTGCATCCGGGGTCCACTTTTCTGCCATATTTTATATTCGTTGTCTGTGGTTTGTCTCTACCAACTTACAAATACCGTCACTAAAGAAAAAACTCATCAATACCTGCACTTCTTGCGTTGTCGTAAGAGTTTTTACGGAAAATGTTTTAGTTTTTCAACTGTAAAATGTAAGTTTGTTTTTTCATACGTTCAGTCGCACGCACGAATGAGTAGTATATCATTTCTTTGAACAAATGTGTTCGTCTATCTCTCTCAACAGCCTAATCTAGTAAGAAAATAAACAATGCTGCCGCAAAGTTGACTATTGTGTGTCTGAAAGGGGGATATTTGCATTACAGATAAAATTGCGGGATTTGCGGGGTTTTCTGTTGAATATAAGAATAATACTAAGGATTTTTTAAATGATAGTGATTTGTGCATTTTATTGTGTTCGCGTATCAAAATTTCGACAGTTTGAAGATGTTTTTGCCAAGTGGATTTTTAAATATATATATGTATGTAGGCCTAAAGCGATCTTCGGAAATTGTTTTGAGCCTTGTCATTGCAACGAAGGTGTGATGATTGTGACACAGAATAAGAATCATATATATCAAGGTACATATTTAATTTAAATCTTGTTTTAAGCTACTTATATGTTTTGCTTATAATATAATGTAACACAACATGCTACAATAATAGTGAACTGTTCGCGAGCCAGGTGTTCGATATAAACCCGAACGGGGTTTAACGTCACCTTATGTTAAACTACGTAATGCTTTTCATGTAATAAAATAAATAAATAATAAATCAACAATCAACTTCAACCGATTTCTCCAAGATCCCATCATCAGACCCCGACTTGGTGCCTATGAGACCAACTCGATACTCTTTTTGATTGAAAATCTCTTCTGGATTCTCGGAGATATTGAGTAACATGCAAAAAAACATTCGAACTTAGAACTTCGTCCTTTTTTGAAGTCCGTTAAAAATGCTCGAAATTTAAGATTCTCTAAGTTAGCGGTGATAGGCCTATTGAATGATAGCTATTGATCGAATTTCGTAGAGTGGGAGGTTAGAATAGCGAATGCTCTTTTGGTTTGAACGCACCTTAAGATTGTACCATGATAATATATGATGCACTTGTTAAGATTACTTTTACATCCTCAAGGCGAAATTATTCACAGAAATATCAGAAGTTGCTGTTTTAATTTTAAAAGTCTAATATATTTTTTCGATATCTGGAAAAGAAGTCGAACTACTAGGGAAACATAATAAGTATAATCTATAAATTTCAAATTAAAAACTTGTTTATATGGATGTCGATAGAATAGTCGATATTTCATTAAAATCATTAAGCACTAGTGAAAAGTTCATTTTTGCTCCCGTCGTCCGGGCTTTGCTAATAGTCTAATTCCACAATGTCACACACCAAAAGTATTAGGTATTTCTTCAGAATCTTAAACAATAGAGTAGTAGTTAATATATATCAGTTTTTTGTACCCCAAACATGTTATCAGACATTTAATTTTATAGAAAGCTTTAGGTAGAAAGCTGTAAAAGAATGAAAGGCCGGCCGGCATAAAATACTCGTAAATGCGATCGATCATAGTATTTAACAGTTAACTAGGGTCACAGCATACTGTCAACTGTCATAATTTAACTTAACCCACAGAACTAAGATGACAAAGAATGATTGACAACAATTAAAAGCGTAACCAAAAATGAAACGCAAGTGTGTGCGTAAATTTGTCTATGTGTGGTCAGGAATAGGGTTGCCTATTACAACAGAGCAATTATCTATCGATGTTTGACTGTTTTATCGACAACATGGTATTTTTATTCTTCGTTTTTTTGCTATAAGTTTTATAGTACAATGTGAATTGAGGGTGTCAAATCACAAATTGCAAACGTGTGTGAACTTATTATGTGGCGTATCCCTTAAATTTAACAGAAATAATAAAAATCGCATATTATCAAAAAAATCCCACAAAACATAGTAAGGTCCTTCAAGTTTGTTAAATACACATTCGTATTTACAATCTGGGACTATGACGGCATCGTAATGTAATAGACTGATTAGGTATGTTTATCGAACGAATATCGATATTGGTAGTTCAACATTTAGTCAAGCTCTAGCGTAGCGTGACGATTTATATTTTTACACAAAATATCCTTTAATATTAATTATTGTGATTAATTATTAGCGCACAGTGATAGGATAACTAACAATTAATGCTAGAAAGTGATAACTTACACAATTTATGCTACTAAATCGACAAAATATCGCTTGAAAACAATCAACCGGCAAATCATATTTACCTGTGAAACGAGTGTTTGCCGTCCTTTTTTCCCTGGGTAACAGGGCAATCCTTTACACTACACGATACCATATCGCTTTAATTATTTGTGTAAATTTACTTTTTACTAGAATTAAATATAAAATCACTTTTAAATAACAGTCCTCCGTCGAGAAGGCTGATACGGCTGATATGTCACTTCGAAAGTGGGTACGCTTTTGGGATTGTTTTCTATCTCTTTTGCACTCGTGTAATAGTCATATGACTGGTGGCTTCCCGTTCACACGCTTCCTTTCTCTATTAAGCGCTAGCGCGGATTCTAACTTTATGACTTAACCTTAAATACGCCGTCTTTAGAAAAACCCCGAATTTAAAGTTTCTCACGATATTTAAAGTTAAACGATCTGTAAATAAGTAGCAATACAAAAGCAATACAATATCAATACATCCCACAATCTTGATGCATTGCTGTGACTAAAATTGACCCTAAACATTTAAAATAATGCAGAAACATCAAATCTCGACCACGGACTTACAAGAATACATTTACAGCTGCTAAACTAAAAACACAAACGATTTGAACGCTTTTGTTGAAATACTAAAGCCCACCTACGCTTTTTTTGATTGCACTTTTAATTTTGTGCACAAATTTAAAAGTTGCTGTTGTTCAACTGAAACGCTAGAGGATTTTGTGTTGTGTTGCTTTGGAATAAGATCTATCAAAGGCTTTTTGGAATGTTGAATCTTCTTGTAACTTTTTGCTATATTTTGGATTGTTTTGGACACAATGTCGTGGGAATGTGTTGTCTTGACAGTTGTGAATGGAATATTGACCGCTGGCCATTGTCGGTCAGTTCATAGCTTACTATTTAGTAAGCACCTTTCTTGAATGTAGTCTCATGTAGTTAGTGGTAGAGCTCTTGATACTTTAACTTAAATATTTTGCTAGTGTAGTGCTTTTTTTTGACACGTATTTTTACACTAAGTACAGTAATTACTGATTTTTGAATCCCCAGTTTACAATATCTGACAAATAAATGTTAGCTCTAAGTATCCTTTTTTGACTGATGGCCTGAGATACGGATGATAATAATTTTAACCCTCTGCCACTGTCGGTCACGTGACATGTGTCCTCTGCCACTGTCGGTCACGTGACATGTGTCTTATTAATCTTATTATCAACAGCATAAAGTTGAAAATACGTCTCAGGTACGTCACCTCAGTTGCAGAGAGGTTAACTAACGGATTTTTGACTTTTAACTGAGGATTGAAAAATTCGCCCTAAAAAGTATTTACTTAATAGAAAAGTCAAAGACGTTTACAGCCTAGAATTCATTCAATAATATGTGTCGCCTTAACAAAATAATTTTAATAATTTTCAGTTATTGTGGTTTCAAAGTTGTTAGCCATGTTGTGTGTTTAAACTTTAAAAACGTAATATTTAAATGAATTATTGTTATACCAAATGTGGTAAAGAGTCACTACTCTTTAACATTGCGTGATTATCTTAATTCCCAATAAAGGATCGATTA
>JALPQI010007784.1:0-58106 GCA_025490895.1 Thaumatotibia leucotreta | reverse complement strand
CTACATTTCTTGGTATCTGTAGGGGTATGTTTGGGGTCAGCAACCATTTTTTTAAACCATACCCGCTGTCTCCTAAAATGATAGCGTCAGGGAACGGTCTCCATAAAGGTAGAATGGAACTCTTGTAATGAGATTGTACTTTTTACACGCGGTGATAAAATTGTAGATTTGTAGCTACAATTCTACAAAATTGTACGCATTTTATTACAATTCACCGTAACACAAAACTTTTACGTACAATTGTAGAGACAAATATGTAAATTTTCCCGGAAAACCACCTGAAATATGTAAAGTTTTGTGATACACCGAATTGTAGATTTATCACTACAATTACATATTTGTAGAAATTTTCCGATACAAATTTGTAATATGTAATTTTTGTGATACGCTCGCTTGTATTATCTACATATATGTAATATGTAAATTGTAATTTACAATTGTAACGTTTGTGGGATAGGGCCTTGGTTGGAAGTGAAAACCCACAGGTCACAGTCAGAACTGCATTTGGTATACGTTGCTTTGAGATGACAACAATAGTGCTTGGTTCTATTATCAACTCAGATAATATTCGTTGACAAGTCGTTTACACAATGATTGGCTTACTTTTCTTATTAATTATGTGCTTCGTGTGCATCGCAATTCGCAATTTTATAATTTATTTTATTAGTTTTGGTAATGTTTTGATATAACAACTTGACGTAAATTGTCATTATGTTGTAATAGTAGAGAAAGTGACTTCACATAAAAAAGTTCGCATTTACAACTGCATGGTCTATGGCTTCGAATGCAAAGATACCACTACTAAATTGTGCACTAAAGAGTAAAACAAAAACGGTCTTCGTGAGATGACTCCTGTCAGAATTGTGTCCCTTTCTATTGAAATGACCATGGCCAAACAAAACACGGGACAAATGGCTTATAAAACGATTGTGTAAGTATCCGGGGGCTTAGCATATCTTGTGTGTGACTGAAACACTCGGCTTTCTCGTGGCTACCCGTCCCTATTGGACTATATTGATTAAAAAGAGACGAAAAAAGAAAAGGACAGGCCGAGTGATGTTGTCATTGTCAAACAGAAGGTACAGTCGCAAACCGGGATTGTTGAGTCACTTGTTACAGTTCGTAAATTAGTCGGTACACAGTACTGATCGGGATCGATTCGTTATTAACGACTTTTGCCGAAATCTGTTCACCAATGACGTAGACGTTACTATGGTTAAATAATAACAAAACTCAGTTAGCCAATGGCCGAGTCCGCGAATTCCACGGATGCTGATGTTGCTGTGGTTACATTACAACAAAGCCTGATTCGTTATCAACGCCTTTTGCCGAACTATGTTCAACAACGATGCTGACGTTGCTATGGTTACATTATAACAAAACTCGGGTGGCCAATGACCGATCCCGCGAGTTACACGGATGCTGACGTCGCTATGGCTACTTCATAACAAAGCTTGATTAACCAATGACCGATCACGGTTTTACCGGAAACTGATGTTTTTATGGTTACCTTATAACTGTCCTGTCTTAGGTAAAGCAAAGGGACTGCTATAAATATGCCATGTGCGGCTTAGCAAATTTTGTGTTAGACAGCAACTGGCAGATACCCACCTCTTTTCGATTGTAATGATTAAAAAGTTTTCTACCATTTCTTCTAGTCTAAAAGATTGTTTTAGGTATCCGACAAGACGTTAGACAAGGACACCCTAGCAGCAGTAAACTTCTCGCCAGGACCGTTCCTAGCTTATAAACATCACCATTATGAACAATATTTTTTCGATACATATACATTAGACACAAAGATCATTAGGACAAACAATATTTAGGAACAACCAAGTTAGGATTAACAATTTCGTCATAACAAAAATATGCGCAACAATGTTTATGCCATACATTTTTCGGCGTAAAGTTGTTATGCGACAAATTTTTCGAAATAAAAACATTATGCCACCCGATAATTAATACTTAAGTATTTAAAGACTACGCCATTCACTCCGCCCTAGCTACGAAATCTAACCAATCCACGTCGGTTTTACCCAAGTTTATTACTTGAATATTTTTTTAACCATTCACCCTGTTGTTCAAATGTTTTGCATGTTGTTATTAAAATGCCTTTTTGAATGAAATTTCGGACATAATAAAAGTAGGCGCAGTGAAAATTGACAGTTCGAGTAGTAGGGAAAGCAATATTTATTACAATGAACATTAGGATTATTATGCTTTAGGTCATTTGACGTTCGAGTAATGAATATTAGAATAAATATGGTGTAGGTATTTTAAACGTGTATGCGCAAAATTAAGTAGGCTAAACAAGTAGTATGCCATGTAACATTATGCCAAACATTCTCGGCCAAAAAAATTTAGGACAATCGACGTTATGCGACACGACAAGCACCCCTCTACAGTACAAAACAGTCGTTGGTGGGTCTAGCACATCTTGTGTTTGATAGTCACTCACGGCCTTCTCGCGGCTTTTTTAATCAATACAATCAAAACGAGACGAGTATCCGCCACAATTTCGCGAGCGGCAATCAAACCCAAGATGTGCTAGGTTCGCTGTCTTTTTCGAGGTGTCATTGTAAACTTCCGATGATAAAGTAAAACCTCTTTGTTGCTAGGGCATCTTTTTGGAGAATTTTGAAACAAACTTGTCAAAATAAACGTGTTCTCACGCGATTAGTTGTTCTTTATACCTGGGCTTAAGAACTAGTTTCGATTGAGTAGATTATGAAACTTCGCCTCGGTACCAAGAAACCACCTTGTACCAAGACATCTAACGATCGTTAACGACAATTTAACGATGGTTAAATACATTGATTATGTATTGCAACTTTGAAGTGCTATTTCTCAGAGTTGGTTAACTTTGAAGCATTATGATAAGGTCTAGGTAATTGCGTATAGTCCAAAGATTCATCGCTTAAATTTAAAGCTCCTATTATTGGCCACACCCTGTATATATAATTATACCTCTCTCTTTCACGCACAGCGCACGGCATCGCCGCACACGTATCGTAGGCACATGCGCGGGAAGGCGGGATTTAAAAAATATTCGTTTTAAGATTATAGCTGTTAATGTCGATTGCTCGTAAAGCACTTAATATATTTCAAATATTTTATTTTTATTTTGCGTGTTAATAAACATATTATCTAAGAAATAGATCATCGTGGCTGTACGTTTTCATTGAAACGTCTTATAAGCAAAATAAAATAATAACAGTGAAAAAAAAATAGATGCAACTGTGTCACCGCGGAGAAAAGTTACTAAGACGTTTATATCTTTATTTTGGTCCAATGACCAAATTTTCGAATTGCGCAAGATTTTGTAAGTTATATTTTTTATCAAATAAGGAAAAAAAATTAAGGTATAGTTTTTTTTTGTATAAGCTTTACGAAAAAACTGGGGATTTTTTTTTCCTTAATTATAAATCATCTGAAACAATAGAATGAATGCATAATCTCGAGGGTAGAAATTATTGAACGTGCTGTTCCAATTATTGACCTTCAAGTCCTCGACTGGATGAAAAGCTCTCGCGCGGCACTGGGGATTATTGCATGGTGTGAATCTGTATACTCTAAATATTCATTAGAAAAAGCTTCCGAAACTGTAGGATTTAATGTGACCAAAAACTTTTCTTCCCCCGACTATACAATTTGATAGGCAACTCCATAAAATACACTCTCGGGCAATGAATACGGTCAGGGGATTTTTCATATAAAATAATGCTAACATCCTAATTCTAAATGCAAAATGGAAATTCTTTTTGGGTCAGTGAGGGTAGCTACCAGATCCAGAGTAGCTACGCGAAAATGCTCTTAGAAGACTTTCCCTCGATTTTTAAGAGATTGGGCGTTTACATATTTTGGGAAAAACATAAAGGGTGCGAGAAAAAGGTAATTTTTGACAAACTTTTTTATGCCAATCTATCCTGTTTCTGTTCAGGATCAAAAGCTTGTATATGCTTGGACCATGAAATATTTCGGCTAGAAAAGCCGCAAATCAGGAATTAAAATTTCCATACAAAATGTATGAAAATTAAAAATTATTTTATTTCATTTCATTTATTTGCAATCATGGTACATGAGATGTTACAGTTGGGCGTAGAACAAATGAACCCTGCAAGGCCATCGCAAAAATTTACTTAGGCTAAACTACACTATAATACACACTTCTACATACTTATTTACTACTACATTATTCATTAAAAATAACATTTTTACTTTTCATACATTCAATAAAATTTGATACAATTTGAGGTTTGTTGAAAACTTTGTCCAACTCGCACGTTCTAGGGTTAGCTAACTAACAGGGGGTTAACTAGTTACTATACGTATTTGACACTACTATTAGTAAGCTGGGCTAACATTACCTTCGTGATCTCACCCTACTTTCAGCCACTTTGTCAGCCTCCGTGGCCTAGTTGGTAGTGACCCTGCCTACGAAGCTGGAGGTTCCGGGTTCAAATCCCGGCGAGGGCATTATTTGTATATTTATTTATCACAAATATTTGTTCCTTGGTCGTGGCTGTGTATGTATTTAAGTATCTATACACGGTGCTCGTGAGCATTCCGAAAGATTTTAATGCTGGATTCCTGACCACATTTAGAGTCTTTAATGTTATATAAAATTTCCTGGATTCGGCTTGGTTTCAGAGATAATCAACCTTTTTTCGAAATAAGTTTTTCGACGTAACTCGTCATTTAACTTCTTTATGATTACAATGCCACCACAATGTGTTCTAATATTACCACACCTTTTGCCTGACAATCAAAAAATACGAATAGACTTGACGAAATAACCTGTATCTAAAAAAACAATTGAAATAAATAATTTAAACAAATTGTTGTTATGTAAAAAAGTACTGGAAATGTTAAGAAGTATTCAAAAAGACTAAAAAGAAGAAAATTTTTTTTTTGTGGAATTGACTTTTGGTCTCATAATATTTTATGTTTATTTTGATGCCTAGAATTCACAGTTAAAATCTTTCGCAATGCTCGCGAGCACCGTGTATATATATATCTGTTATTATATGGCCGTGTGGTGACGGCAATAAGAATACATTTGTCACCACCCCAACTCCTCCTGCGGGTGTCGTAAGAGTCGACTAAGGGATTGAAGTGTCACTGACCATTATTTGATAAAAAAAAATGATGATGGGCAGCAGCGTCATCATACTGGACACATTACTGCGATCGCCAATCCGCTTGCCCAGCGTGGCGATTATGGGCATTTACCTCCTAATGCGTCTATACGCATAGTTAATAGGAGAGGCCTACGTCCAGCAGTGGACTATTATAGGCTGATGATGATGATGATGATGATGTTATTATATCGTCGCACCTTCCTCACAAGCCCTACCTACAACACAACCTACCCACCTATTATTATTATTTATCACAAATATTTGTTCCTTGGTCGTGGCTGTCTTATGTATTTAAGTATCTATATGTATTTATCTATTATATATATCGTCGCCTGGTACCCACAACACAAGCCTTAATTGAGCTTAACGTGGGACTAGGTCGAGTTGTGTAAGATGTCCCAAGATATTTATTTATACACCGTGTTTTTATTGATTTCCGTTAGATTGGACAGGTTACTTGGAATATTAATAGAAGTTGCCTGGTACATCGGCTTTTATTAATTTCGAAAAAAAAAATTTTTTTTTCGTTTTCATACATAATAATTGCAATGGTAAGTGTGAGAGAACCTTAAAAATAATATCTCAGGCGACTGACGGCTGCTGACGGCACATGTCAAAATAAGTAACATTAGGATGTAATAAAGGTTGCAATACACTTGTTCAGTCATTAAACTTGTTTTTTTAATAACTCAATAACAGTAAGAGTTAAGACACTAGTTTCTTAGAGAAATAGATCATTTTTGACCTAAATAAGCTTCCCTTTAATTTAACGGAAATCAATAAAAACACGGTGTATATTTATTTATTTCTGCCGCAGATGGTGAACGCCGGCGAGGACGTGCTCATCTTCTACAACGACCGGGTCTCCTTCAACAACTTCATCCAGATGATGCGCCAGTACCGGCAGACCAACGAGATGCCGGAAGCCTTGAGGTACCTACACTATTTCATTTCATTTTATTGCTTGTGTGTACAGGAGATCTTATTACTAAATAATGTTTCAACACAACCCTGTAAAGGGCACTGCAATTCACTTACAACTATATAATAGGTACCATTTATCATGCATTTACAAAAATATATAACATATTATGTCACTTTTTAACCACTTCATTATTTCATTAAAATATTATAATTGTTATTTGTCCAATTTACGTCTATTAAAATATAAAATAAATAAAAGGAAATTTACACATTACATTTACTGACTAGAAAGGAAAGATAGAGAGATGTATTTTTCAGAATATTATTTATGTAATTTTAGTCCTTATTCTTTAGGTATTCGTCAACTGTGTACTATCAGTTTTACTATCAAACAAAAGGAATGCACTGTGCGTATTGCCCATATGGACATTTTTACTTTTAGGGTCACCCAATTAGCGTGACATTAAACATCCTTATACCTATAATACCAAAGTGAGAACATTGCATACAAATTCCATTATTTGTCGAGGTCTAAACTTTTTAAAAGTTTTAGCGGCCGTATAAAAAAGAATCACACATCGTAAACAACCAACATCGTTATTAGTTACTGCGGCTTTTAAATTAACTTAAAAAAAAAACAAATAAGGCGGAAAACCATATTCACGTTTCCTAGAAATGAATACGTAATGTGCTAATTAGATGATACGATTATTAAAATAAAATGAGCTCTTCGAGTGAAGAATACCCGATAATCATTTTTTTTTTGCGTCATTTATGAAAAAAGCACTACGTAAATATTCGACTCAGCCACAAGGACTTTTGCAGATTAAAGATCAGATTAAATAAAACGATTAAAAATAATAAAACCAAATGCAAAAGGGTCCTTGCTGGCCTCGACAATAATGTACTATTAGATAATACTAGTAAGAATACATTTGTCACCACCCTAACTCCTCCCGCGGGTGTCGTAAGAGTCGACTAAGGGATTGAAGTGTCACTGACCATCCTTCGATAAAAGATTGATGATGGGCAGCAGCGTCATCATAGTGGACACATTACTGCGATCGCCAATCCGGATGCCCAGCGTGGTGGTTATGGGCATTTACCTCCTAATGCGTCTGTACTATGTTAGTCCAGCAGTGGACTAACATAGGCTGAAGACGAGACGACGACGAGATTATACTGACAATTGGTAACAAAGCGTTGTTGTGTACTTTCCAGATACCACATCCAGCTGGTGAAGCTGCTGACATGCTGCACCATGGGCAAGAACGTGTACACGGAGATCAAGTGTCACAGCCTCCTCCCGCTGGACGACATCGTCTCCATGATCACCCACCCTGACTGCATCCCAGAGGTACCTTCCAGCATCCAGCTGGTGAAGCTGACTGCACCATGGGCAAGAACGTGTACACGGAGATCAACCACAGCTTGTCGCTGGACGACATCGTCTCCATGATCACCCACCCTGACTGCATCCCAGAGGCACATACAATACTCCGTGTTTTTATTGATTTCCGTTAAATTTAAGGGAAGCTTATTTAGGTCAAAAATAATCAATTTCTCTAAGAAACGAGTGTATAACTTTGCTGTTATTGAGTTATTAAAATAATAAGTTTAATGACTGAACAAGTGTATTGCAACCTTTATTACATCCTAATGTTACTTATTTTGACATGTGCCGTCAGCAGCCGTCAGTCACCTGAGATCTTATTCTTAAGGTTCTCTCACACTTGCCATTACAATTATTATGTATGAAAACCAAAAAAAAAATTTTTTTACGGAATTAACAAAAGCCGATATACCAGGCAACTTCTTTAATGTCCCAAGTAACCTGTCCAATTTAACGGAAATCAATAAAAACACGGTGTATATTAAAGTTTATTCAGATAAAGCTCACATTACAGAACAGCAAAAGTAAATACAGTAGAAACACACGTCGGGCTTTGGTCGCGGGTACTTCATGATGAGGATCCGCTAAATGGATCGAAACATGTCGAACAATTATCGACTTGAATAACGTATCGTAACGTACGTCTGTCGTGTTACATATACCTGATTGTAATAGTATAGTAATGTACTATACTACTACAGAAAACGTGTAATTTTAGGTTAGAATGTTGTTTACTAGATAAGACAACTAAGGATGAATGGACTATATCCATGAAAACATGTCGTAAGCGACACTGTATTTTCAATACTTTTGAAAGATTAAATCAGTAAGCTGACGTTACAATAATAACACATCTAGGCTTTAAGATTGACAGTGTTTCCTAGCAGCTAGTATATTTTATTAGGGTAGCTACCATAGAGACACCTAAGCGATAAAAGTAGATGTTTTCATGGAATGCTCCTAATTCCATGAAAACATCATAATAGACACATACATATAAATACTTAAATACATAGACAGCCACGACCAAGGAACAAATATTTGTGATAAACAAATACACAAATAATGCCCTCAACCGGGATAATGACCTCAATCCGGAACCTCCAGTTTCGTAGGCAGAGTCACTACCAGCTGAGCTCGTTATAGTTAATGAGCACTAAATGAAAGGACTACAGCAAGTCATCTGCGATTAAAGCTTGTATGAAAAATGGAATTAAAAAAACTTTATTTCCCAGGTGAAAGAAGCCTACGTGGGCTTCCTGAACCACTGCTACATCGACACTGAAGTTGAGATGAAGGAGATATATTCCAGCAACTATATGTGGGACCTGTTCGAGCGCTCCTTCCTCCACGACATGCAGGCCATACTGTCAGTAGCCGGTGAGTGATGTACCCACCGCTGTACCCACACAGGAGACTCCACATGTGGGACCTGTTCGAGCGCTCCTTCCTCCACGACATGCAGGCCATACTGTCAGTAGCCGGTGATTGTTGTACCCACCGCTGTACCCCCACAGGAGACTCCACATGTGGGACCTGTTCGAGCGATCCTTCCTCCACGACATGCAGGCCATACTGTCAGTAGCTGGTGAGTGTCGTACCCACCGCTGTACCCACACAGGAGACTCCACATGTGGGACCTGTTCGAGCGCTCCTTCCTCCACGACATGCAGGCCATACTGTCAGTAGCCGGTGAGTGATGTACCCACCGCTGTACCCACACAGGAGACTCCACGTGTGGGACCTGTTCGAGCGCTCCTTCCTCCACGACATGCAGGCCATACTGTCAGTAGCCGGTGAGTGATGTACCCACCGCTGTACCCACACAGGAGACTCCACGTGTGGGACCTGTTCGAGCGCTCCTTCCTCCACGACATGCAGGCCATACTGTCAGTAGCCGGTGAGTGTTGTACCCACCGCTGTACCCACACAGCAGACACCACGTGTGGGACCTGTTCGAGTGCTCCTTCCTCCCCTTGTAGTAAAATGGGGATGATCTTTATTTTGCTGTAATACTATAGTATGGGGTATCGTTAAATAGGTCAAGAATAAGGGTTCCAAAAGAAAGTTTTTTCTAAAGTCAATATTTTCGGAGATAACTGCTCCAGAATAATAGTACATTGTGCATTAAGGGACGTAAGTACGGAATTACCAACGAGAGTGTTAGAAGCCCGACGCCGTAGGCGGAGGGCTTTTAATGACTCGAGTTAGTATTCCACTTACCGACCGTGATGCATACAATGTTTTTCATCACACTTGCCGACAAAAAAATAAGTTTTAAGACATAATATTATTCAATGACGTACTGACATTTCTATTACTCCCTAGGGAATATCACTTTTCTATTACTCCCGCTACGCGGGCAAGCAATGGCGCGCTTAGACAGCAAGTGTGATGAAAATAAGTTTTATTTAAGACAAAATATTATTGAATGATGTGCTGTCATTTTTATTACTCCCTAGGGAATTTAACTTTTCTGTTACTCCCGCTACGCATGCATGCAATGGCGCGCTTAGACAGCAAGTGCGATGAAAAATAAATAACTGTTGATCCATGGGTCCAACCAAAATCATGAATAGTGGGCTTATAGAATACTTTAAAATAAATTATTTCTAATATAATTGGCCAGCCGTTTATGAATGACTTCAGGAGGGCAGTTGGCATGGCCGGTTTTTTTTGTTTATATCAATGCTAGTGGGCATTTCTCTGAGCGTTTCAACCGCCGTGACTTCGATGGCAACATTATTACCCGATTTCCGTGGGTATCTCATACATTTTTTGGATATCTTGGTAGTTGTCAACTGCGTTTACCAATATATCCAAAAGTTCTTGCATCTCTCACGGGATTCGTGTGATAAGGCTGCCACCGAAGTCGCGGCGGTCGAAACGCTCGGAGAAATGCCATAGTACATACTTAACGATAATGAAATATTTGCAGTACCAGGCAGTTCCGAACAACCGGCCGTCGCCGGCGTTCAGAAAGCCTGGGTCAACTACGTGACCGACGTCCTCGTGCAGACCATCTGCACCTTCTTCAACTCGCCCTTCAGCGACCAGAGCACCACTGTCCAGGTACTTAGCGGACAACAGGAAAATCTTAACAGCGCGATGTAGGATTCTCCGCTAACGGTACAGCGCCATCTATCGGACAACTCACCGACTGGAGTACTTCAACTCTCCCTTTAGCGACCAGAGCACCACTGTCCAGGTACCTAGCGGACAACAGGAAAATCTTAACAGCGCGATGTAGGATTCTCCGCCAACGGTACACCGCCACCTATCGGACAACTCACCGACTGAAGTACTTCTTCAACTCTCCCTTCAGCGACCAGAGCACCACTGTCCAGGTACCTACCGGACAATAGGAAAATCTTAACAGCGCGATGTAGGATTCTCCGCCAACGGTACACCGCCACCTATCGGACAACTCACCGACTGGAGTACTTCAACTCTCCCTTCAGCGACCAGAGCACCACTGTCCAGGTACCTAGCGGACAACAGGGAAATCTCAACAGCGCGATGTAGGATTCTCCGCTAACGGTACAGCGCCATCTATCGGACAACTCACCGACTGAAGTACTTCAACTCTCCCTTCAGCGACCAGAGCACCACTGTCCAGGTACTTAGCGGACAACAGGAAAATCTTAACAGCGCGATGTAGGATTCTCCGCTAACGGTACAACGCCACCTATCGAACAACTCGCCGACTGAAGTACTTTAACTCTCCCTTCAGCGACCACAGCACCACTGTCCAGGTACTTAGCGGACAACAGGAAAATCTTAACAGCGCGATGTAGGATTCTCCGCTAACGGTACAGCGCCACCTATCGGACAACTCACCGACTGGAGTACTTCAACTCGCCCTTCAGCGACCAGAGCACCACTGTCCAGGTACCTAGCGGACAACAGGGAAATCTTAACAGCGCGATGTAGGATTCTCCGCCAACGATATAGCGCCACCTATCGGACAACTCACCGATTGGTGTACTTCTTCAACTCGCCCTTCAGCGACCAGAGCACCACTGTCCAGGTACTTATCGGACAACAGGAAAATCTTAACAGCGCGATGTAGGATAGCGATGGGCGTGTCAAGTTGCCTGATTCGAATAACTCGAATCACTCCGCGGACGACAACTCGAATCAATGTACGCTGTGATTCGAATCAACTCGGCCTAGCGCGGCTCGGCCTCGCCTGATCACAAACGCGTCCGCGCCGAGTCGAGTTACACTTCGACTCGAATCTTCGAGATACTGTTCCCAAAATTAACCAATACCGATGTCACAAGGGTTCATTCCCTAGTCGCTTCATATCGCCATGTGACTTTGAATTGCTAACGCTCCATTGAATTGAAATTCCATTCGAGTCGAGTCGAGTTTTTGTTGCGTTGCGATCCACTCCGCAGCGGCGACGGCGAATCCGTCCGTGTATTCGGGCCAGCCATCGAGTCGAGTTAACTCGAGTTTCAACTCTAATCAGCGGCCGAATTCATTCGAGTTATTTGAGTTACGAAAAAGTGAACTCATCACATCGCTAAATGTAGGATTCTCCACTAACGGTACCGCTCCACCTATCGGACAACTCACCGACTGAAGTACTTCTTCGACTGGTACCTGCGAGTGTCCAGCTCCGAGTACTCAGGCCTGGGGCAACGCGTGACCGACGTGCTCGTGCGGGCAGCATCATCATCATAGTGGACACACAGTTGCGATCACCAAACTGCTTACAGAGCGTGACGACATCGTCGGCTGACAAGCAAAACTCACTATGAAAACGGTCACTACTCTTAGCAACCTTTTATGTCAGTATTGAATCGTAACATAGATACGTACTCTATTTCAAATAGGTATTTGTTACTTAGTGAGTTTTGGTTGTCAACCAACGATATATAAAATAAATAAATAAATATCCTGGGACATCTTACACAAATCGACTTAGTCCCACGGTAAGCTCAATTAAGGCTTGTGATGTGGGGACCAGGTGACGATATATATAATAGATAGATACATCATCATCATCATATCAGCCGAAAGACGTCCACTGCTGAACATAGGCCTCCCCCAAAGATTGCCACAATGACCGGATACATAGAGATACTTAAATACATAGACACTCATGAACATATTTGTGATAAATAAATACACAAATAATGCCCTCGCCGGGATTCGTACCCGGAACCTCCAGCTTCTTAGGCAGGGTCACTACCAACTAGGCTACGGAGGCTGACATTGGTTATCAGAAATTCATAGGAATGTAGATCTTGCTCAGCACCATTAACTTTCCTACCAATTTTTATCAAAATCGAGGACGTGATCCAAATGTACCTGTCAGCCTCCGTAGCCTAGTTGGTAGTGACCCTGCCTACGAAGCTGGAGGTTCCGGGTTCGAAACCCGGCGAGGGCATTATTTGTGTATTTATTTATCACAAATATTTGTTACTTGGTCATGGCTGTCTATGTATTTAAGTATGTATATATTGGCGTCTCCTCTGTTATTATAATAAGAGTAGGGTTTAGGGTCCAATAAATGAGACAATTACCAACTTCGTATTTGAGCACTGGTTTATTCTTCACCAATTCGCGATATTAAAACATCAATCTTAAAATAACACAACGTATAAGACTACGTCTGCAACTGACCATTTCGATGACAAGAATGCCCCCACCGACCATCAGTCAGGTTACTTATAGGACTTAGAGGGTCGGGGCGGGTGCAGGTGGCGTGATCGCCTGATCGGTCAGGTCAGGTGCAGCTGTTGTCTTTGTACATTCATTACTATTGGATATTTTTCACATTTTAGATTCTACATGATGACGCCGCCGTCACGGCCATACTGACATACGCACGTCCTCGTGCGTGCAGCTTTACAACAAAGCATATCAGAATCGAAAGAATGACTTTAACTGTTCGATCATCCTGACTGATAAATTATCTTGGCTTGATACCACAAATGATAAATCAGGTTAGCCTGGCCCGAACGTCAGGACTAGCCTCTTAGATCCTTCTGCATGACACTGGAGGAGTCACTTCTTCTTTACCTGCTAGTCCGGGCATTGTTCTTTTTGCCCCTTTAGCGGAGTTATTGGTCCGGTGTCCTTCAATCAAAACGTACCTTTTCCTTGGCTAGACCGGACATTATTGTTTTTGTCCCTTTAGCGAAATGATTGGTCCGACCCGACATCTTTCAATCAACATATACTCATCTTTATTAGCTAGACCGGACACTAATAATTTGTCCCTTTAGCGTGCTTAAAACTGATTGGTCCGGCATAGCCCTTCAATCATATTTTTGTACTCCCCTTTTTTAGTTTTATTCTATTTAATTTTTCTTTTGGAAAGCTACTATCTCTCAACAATATGCTGTCATTATCATTAACATTTGGCAAATGGTTATAGTGACAAAACGTATCAAACTATTGTCAATGTGACACACCGCCGTCACGTCATCATGACTAGTTGACTATAATTTTCAATTTTTTTTTTAATTAACTCTTTTTTTTTATATCTAGTACAATGTTGATTCTATGTTGATTCTAGACCGCTTACGTAACTTTTTGTTTTTACTATTTTTGTTGTTGTTTTTTTTATATTTACTTTTATGTTTCTATTTTTTTTTTTATCATTATTTTTTAAATCCGCATTTCGCCCTCAGCGTGACCATTTATTCTCCTTATACATGTTTATTGTAATAAGACATAAGTCAATGCTTTTTTTTATAGACTATCTAGATTTTTTTTTGACATAGCAATGTAAACCAAATTCAAATATGACCTCAATTTTAAACCGGCAATTTACATCGAACAATAACCACTTTTCACGCTTTTGTCATTGCTCAGAAATTTGTTTTGAGTTGACCAAATGAAATATTTTATCGTTCTATTTTCATAATTCCTGCCACCTGTCTTAGCTATGTTGTAGCGGCTGCACTTTTAACACATTTTTTGTAGACACAAAATTCAATTTCAATTTTATTTCATTACCATTGCAAACATTTCAAATAAACAACCAAAATATTTTTCTTCCAAATGTTCCACAAACAGGCCATAGATTAAACACAAATTTTGATTTATTCGAATTGCATTTGGAATATTTTTTTGCCAACCCGCGATTCTTCAAATTTTCTCGCGCTCACTTTACGCTCAATATTCCCAGACAGTCAAGAAAATGTTTTTTTTTGTATGGAACATGTACGTTGTATTTGCTGAACATCTGAACGACTCTGATATTTAGAGTGTAAGTACCTAAGATTTTTTTTTCTTTACTTTTGGGATGTTTTGAAACCAATAAAGGACTTTCATTTTTTTTTAAGTTTTTTTTTTTTAACCCAGGTATTTTACTATGCACTAGATTACTAACTGACCAGATCAAAGAGTGAGGTAAGATAAGCAGCAATTTTGTTGACTTACTTCGATCGATTTCACTGCATAATATTCTTTGATGATATATGGTATGTGATATTTCTGACCATGTGAGCGTAATTTTAAGATAATATTGATTTCAGGGGCACAACGTTGGTCGCCAGTTCTTGTGTTTTTATTTTTTATTTTTTACTTTTTTTTTGCTGATGTGTTGGTATATTTCCTTTAAAACGA
Source organism: Thaumatotibia leucotreta (assembly GCA_025490895.1). Lineage (NCBI taxonomy): Eukaryota > Metazoa > Arthropoda > Insecta > Lepidoptera > Tortricidae > Thaumatotibia > Thaumatotibia leucotreta. The sequence goes on along the minus strand of JALPQI010007784.1, from coordinate 43,058 downwards.
TATTTAGTCACGATTGCAAGCTCGCCGTCAAGCGATAGATTCTAGAATATAGAACTTCACTTTTTTTTTTTTTTTTAGGGAAGTTAGAACAAAAGTCGTTGTGTCAATTTTTTTTGTATCAACTGATGCAGTTTTCTGTGAATATCAACTATCTATGTCATCAAAGTAACACTAAAGTCGAATTACAGGACTAAAGTTTTAACATTCCTACAAGGCCCTTAAAGGCTGCCACCCAAATTTGTTTCAAATTGTGACATCACGGTTGCCAATCAGTGATAAGTTTACTATGGGAGAACAAGAAAATTGCTATTTTAACTGGGAACTAATAACTTCAATATGAATGTTGTACAAGTTTTTTTTTTTTTTTTTAAACTACAGAGTGAACGGCGAATTTTTTTTTTGTAGATTTAACTACACTATGTCACAAAAATTAACACTTAGAATCAACCCTATTGCACAGTAATACCAGCGTAAATAATAAATTGAAAAAGGTCATGAGCTTATCCTGACCTAGAGGTCGTGTAAAATTATTCACCAATGGACAGCATGTCTCAAACTCTATAATTTTCACAATTAATTAATTGCAATTTTCATTTACATTTGTGCAACGAAAATGACAACACTTATTATTACTATTTGTCTATTATCATGTGCTGAAAACATGGAAATCCAAGAAATTGGCAGACGCTTTTTATTATATTCAAAGTCAATTAGTTAATCAAATTAAATATACTTTGATGCCGACCTGTGCCAAGTTATAGGCACACCTCATTTTAAAAATGAAAGTGTCCTCAATAAAGGCTGTTAGTTTTTATTTTTGCCTGTTGTCAACTTTTCTGGGTAAAGGATGTCAACGAATAAGTGCCGTTGATCAAGATTGCCAACAATAATGAGACATTTTTCTATCATGTTTTACGTACAATTTTGAGATGCTATGTGATATGTAGCACTCCAAACGAGGCTTTGAAAAAGAAAAATATCACCCAACTTTAGGTACTTTAACTGAAATGGTATTTTTTTATATTTTTTAAATTTAAAAATCGCTTTCATGATTTATTAAAGTTGTTTTTTGCAGTTAAGCTATTGATACCGCCCTTCTAAGGAAGTTAAATCACTATATTATATTGTAATCAGTAAATCTTGTAATTTTCGACCATAACTTAATGACAAAAGTGTTTTACGACTACCACTTACAACTGCTAAAGTTTCAAACTGATACGAGTGACATGTGACAACAGATTTTAGCGTTTGTATATTTTATAGGTAGGTACCCGGTGCATACATTTTTTATTTTGCTTAATTTTTTGGACATTTAGTCTTAAATACTTCTTCAGAAGACTTTAAATTTAGACTACTTTGTTGTCATTTTCATGATAACGCAGAATTTAAATAAAAATCCTACTTTAGATAGTAATTTAGTGATGTCGACGGGCACTGAACTCTGACGCCGTCAACGCGTCAAATGTGTGAGCAAGTATTTTAGCGTCAAGCCTTAGGGCAGTGTTAAAGGGCTCTCTTTTTTTTTTATTAAGCCAAAAGATATTTAATTGGTATTGGCTTGTGTTTTTTTTTTGTATCTTTTTTTTGTTTTAATTAGTTCAGTCTTTGTGAACTTTAAACCAGAAGCTATATGTTCCTAAAATCCGGATCATTTATCAATTTGGCCACTAATCCATGCCATTTATCAATTTGGTAACTATTCAAAGGCAAAGGGCACCTATTGGGTCTGATATTATAATCGCACATACGCATTGCGATTTCAGCGTTTTTTTTTTTTTTTATTACTAGCTACATGGGTCTAGTAAGAGATTAGATTCAGTTGGAAATAACCAAGAGATAAGTAACCAATCAAATTGATTTAATTTCTCCGATTGTACTTATTCACGTGTTTGGGTGTTTGTCGATAAAGTTGCTGAATTTTTTTTTTTTTTTCACGACGTTGACGATTTGTTTCTTATCTCGTTAAGTTTTTGTCAATTGACCAACTATCAAACAAATTATTGTTTATTTAACAATAATTACGCATCAATGTCTCAGAAAAAGTTATAGGTACCGGAAATTGGGACACAAATTCCTGCTTATGTTCTCATTATGATGTGACGCATCGTGATCGGTAAAATCGAATGATAAATCATGTACTATATTGTACGTGCAGATTGTTAATTACGGGATTATTAAGATACTTCTCAAAACTGCTTTTTCAGGAAATGACTCACCATTATTGCAATTCATAAGACTGCTTAGTCACAATTATATTCTACACCAGGCTCAAAGAGCCATGCAAAGCAGTAAAACTTATCACTTGTTTGCTGGTATTTGCGGTAGGTATTGTTGCCCGTAGCTGAAGTTCCATCTTCCTTTCGTTTCTTGTACCGCATAGGACAGAAAGTAGCGTCGTGGTTGATGTAGTTGCACACGTAGCAGGGAACAGTAGATTTAGGTTGGTTTGTTTTTGTTGAAACGGCCGTCATAATCTTCACCACGGTGACCAATTTCTTCGCATAATTTGCAATTCTCTCGAAACTACTGTATGTAGTTTTATTTTTTACCGATGTACGTAGTTTTATTGATGAAACTCCTGGGATCACTGTCTTTATAGGTGGCTTCCACATTCCTTAGTTTAGGTGTGACACCGCGGAGAAAATTCTCTTGATCGATTCTGGTATGTTCGGATCCGATGGAATCATCTTTGACAGAGAATGGGCGAAAATACTACTCGTAGCTACAGCTTTCTACTGCGTCCAATCCAACCGAATAGGCCAACATTTAAGCGAATGTAGACTTGATTTGATGGCGAATTTGGGTTCGGCACTTCTGATATTGGCGTCTCCTCTGTTATTATAATAAGAGTAGGGTTTAGGGTCCAATAAATGAGACAATTACCAACTTCGTATTTGAGCACTGGTTTATTCTTCACCAATTCGCGATATTAAAACATCAATCTTAAAATAACACAACGTATAAGACTACGTCTGCAACTGACCATTTCAATGACAAGAATGCCCCCACCGACCATCAGTCAGGTTACTTATAGGACTTAGAGGGTCGGGGCGGGTGCAGGTGGCGTGATCGCCTGATCGGTCAGGTCAGGTGCAGCTGTTGTCTTTGTACATTCATTACTATTGGATATTTTTCACATTTTAGATTCTACATGATGACGCCGCCGTCATATATATATCTATCTATTATATATATCGTCGCCTGGTGCCCACATCACAAGCCTTAATTGTGCTTGCCGTGGGACTAGGTCGATTTGTGTAAGATGTCCCAAGATATTTATTTATTATTTATTTTATTATTTATAATATAAATACTATGATATGCTTCAATACACGAGTGGTCGCTAAAACGTGTTGGCAATGGGACCTATACCTTATTTAATACATATATTTCTTTTTTTCAATCGTTGCAATGGATTGCTACTCAATAATGTAAGTATAACAGAACTAGGTGGCGTTATTTGGCAACCTACAATACTATAATATTTTTTTCCAGAAGCATTACATTCACCACAGTCTCTTTAAATATTTGGATAATAATTAATTAATCAATCATTTAAATTCAATATTTTATTTATAAAAGTGTTAATTATTGAACAGCTGAAAATGAATAGGCTGTAAGATATTTCGATGGCAACAACCAGAACGCGGAAAATCCATAGCAAAACAAAAAACTGTCGCAATCAAACTAGGGTGAGAAACATTTTTTATCGATATCGAGTAAGTTCTGTCAAAAAAAAAACATAGCGATATGTACATTATTTTATAATCATTCAAGACAAACTCAAAAGAAGAGGTAAGTTAAGGGTTAGTTTTACGAGTATATGTGTGATTTCATCTAAAATGCAACGTAACTTATATTATCAACATTACTTAAATTTCATATTAAGTAATAACTAATAACCCTTCCATTTTGGCTTGGCCGTAGTCGGATGACAAAGAGGTAATCAACCACATTGAAAATAATAGACACTTCAGAAAATTAATACTCCATTAGACATTGAATGTCATTATTATCATTTCATTGCGTATGATACCGAAAAAATATAAATTCTGTCTTTGTAGACAATTATTATTTGTATTTTAAAACGGTTTGAAATGGACGTGGTTGATGGTACGTGTTTTATAAATAAATAAATAAATATAAATTTACTCGATATCGATAAAAAATGTTTCTCACCGTAGTTTGATTGCGACAGTCTTCTGTTTTGCTGGATTTTCTGGGCTCTGGCAACAACTTAAAAGGTTCTAAGTTCTGAACAAACCTTCCGCACTTTGCAACTTATTTTTTTAAACAAGTATAAGGAATCGTTGTCGGTTGCAGACGCGGCAGTCGATCTTCGTGAAGCTGCTGCAGACAACGTTCCGTATCTACCAGTGCCCGTGGCTCACGCCGCCACAGAAACTCAACGTGGAGAAATGCATTCGTACCCTCAGCGAAGTCGGTGAGTTTCGTCCAAGTGCTTGCCCGGCGTCAGGGTGTCTTGAGTGTTTTTTACGGTTCCGTAGCCAAAATGGTAAAAACGGAACCCTTATAGATTCGTCATGTCCGTCTGTCACAGCCGATTTACTCGGAAACTATAAATGCCACAGTAACGAAATCTGGTAAGGATATGTGTTGTATGAACCGCTCCAGGATTATGATACTACATTGTAAAAAAAACCATTGGGGTGGGGCCCTCCATACATGTAACTGAGGGATAGAAAAAATTTTTTAGTTGTATATAAGCGTGTGGGGTATTAATAGAAAGGTCTTTGAAAATGATACGAAGGTTTATAAATCTCATTTTTATTTAAGCAAATCGTTTTCGAGATATCAGCTCTCAAAGTCTGAATAATGTGTCCCCACCCCTCTATTTTTTAAACTACGCGATATAAAATTCTAAAAAAAATATATGTTATGCACATTAATAAACTCTATCAAAGATTTTTGGTTTGATTAAATTATCTCCTATAGTTTTTGAGGTAGGTTGATTTAACTGTATTTTTATAATAATAAATTGACATAGGTACGGAACCCTTTGCGCGCGAGTCTGACTCGCACTTGGCCGGTTTTTTTATTTTTATATTGGCACAACAAAGTGGCTCCACTCCACCTGATCGTAAGTGAAAAGTAGAGCCCAAGTCGCGGCGGCAACGAACAGGAGACAATCAGTAACCTGTCAGTTGCCACCGCCTTGCTGGCCCGCTAGATGCTTCTTCACGGTACGTTTAAAGTCACAAGTATTATCAAACCAGAATCAAAAGGCGATTCGAAAGTACTGTTGACACAACAAATAACACAGCACTTATCTAGAAAACAGTTGCTTATAGATGTAGTGAGTGATTAATGAATTTTCTCAAACAAGCAATGAAATGTTGTCATTATGTTCGTCATAATAGGCTTTAAAGTATGACGTTGCAGGCGGATGACCTCGAGATAACAGTAAAGGATTTTCATATGAATTTAACGGCCTAGGCCGGTAAGTAATATTTTTTTTAAAACATGGCGTCGGTTTTCATGAACAGGCTAAACAGCGAAATTCTGGTTTTTGAATGTCGTATTTTTTATTTCATTGCATATGTTTGAGTAAAGCACTATGCATGCCTCGCCGTGAAATGAGCTTACCGGCTTCGTATCATTGACCGGCCTCACTACGTTCAGCCGTCCATACCTACTCAGCCGGTAAGCCTGTTCCTATCCTAAGGCACTGGTCTCACCGCGAGCTACTAAACTATGAACTATCGGCTATAAACACGAACAAAAGATACGCACTCGCGTGTAAATAAAAGAGACACGGCGATACTCGCCCAGCTATCAGCTATCACCGCCGGGCGAGTATCGCTGTCTCTTTTATTTACACGCGAGTGCGTATCTTTTGTTCGTGTATATAGCCGATAGTTCATAGCTTAGTAGCTCGTGGTGAGACCAGTGCCTTAAACCTCACTGGCATGTCCTCACCAATGTGTCTGTTTCCAGCCAAATCTCGCAGTATCGCCATACCCCTGGAGCTGGAAGGCAAGATCCAGACGGTCTTCGAGAAGGTGGCGCAGTTCTCCCGCCAGACCAGCAAGTGGCTGCTCGCCTCCAAGACCTCCAAGCTGGAGAAGATGGCCTCCCAGGTCAATACTATTTGATTGTATTGTAAAATATTAGGGCACCTTTTTCCAGTTCTATTGGTTCTGCGACCATATATAACATGGACGTCTAACGCCAGCTCAAAAATGCCCCCTAAAACAGTTGTTCAATTGTGCCAAGATGGGCAGGACATAACGTTTTTCTTAACACCGCACATATTTCGGCGCAACATCTTTGACAAATGTTTATAGAATATAGCCAATCAAAACTTTGATGGACCAATCACAACTATTTTGAAATGGCGGTTTAAGTTTTTATAGGTTGACATTGAAATTCAATGCCGTGATGCATTGAAGAGGGGGTGACACTTGTCAACTAAAATTCAGGACCGTTTTTCAAAGGCAATTTAGTATGGCGTGCGGCTTCCATGTTTTATTTGTTCGTAGTATTGGTTGCTTTGGGATGATTTATTCAAGTTCCGCTATCACTCAATTGAATAGGTTACATATTAAATGATAACCAATGCTCGGTGGGACTGAGCTGTTTTCATACTAAATGTCACGTGATACATGTCATTTAGTATGAAAACAGCTCACCCCCGCCGAGTATTGATGATAACGCGCATGTTTCCTGGAGTTTCAGCATCTACGGTAGCTGCTAAACAGGCTATATGCGTACCTGTAAGAATTTAAGTACAGTCTAGTACAAAACATGGGTGCATAAAATTTACTTAAATATGTCCCAATGCACTTTATTACTTGTACTTATTATACTTATATTTACGTTATTTTAATGTATATTGGTGCACTTCAAATTTATTAATGAATGTGGAGATTGTGGACATTTGCAGTTACAGTTGCTATATTTGAAAAGAATCACCAATTTATACCTTTTTAGGCAATACAAACTATACTATACGAATAGATTTACGATACCTTCGAAATTAGTTTCAATATGACATTTGCTTAAAACAGACGCTAATTTCTTCCAGTCCAATCTACAAAACGACCGCTCAGTAATGGAGGGCCTACAAGAAATAGTCGCATTGCTAGAAGAGCAACTGCGACCATTACTGCAAGCAGAACTGTCGCTGCTTGTCGACATCTTGTACAAGCCGCACCTTCTGTTCACCAGTCCGGGGGAGGCTGCCGAGGAGAACACCCGGGGCATCTTCATATCCAGGTATAGTCACCAAGGATCGGACAAATGCCCGTCATTCTGAAAAAATAACCCTGTTCTGTACAGTAGACACTTCTTTATCTTATGACATTAACATATTTTATTTTATAAGATATATTTTAATAACAATAACACAAAGTTAGGAGATCCCAACTCTTTCTTAGTTGTACACATCATGATTGTAACGAATAAATGATTTAGAATTTTTGATATTTATTATTATTAGTGACCAATATCATAAATTCATAATCGTGTGTACACACCACGATAGAAGGTGATGGGATATCTTAAATAGATACTTTGTGATAGAGTTATTAAAAACATAATATATCTTATACAATAAAATATGTTAACATCATAAGATAAGGAAGTCTCTACTGTACAGAACAGGGTTATTTTTTCAGAATGACGGGCGTTTGTCCGATCCTTGATAGTCACTACCACATGGTGACAGTGCTGCAAGCAGAACTGTCGCTGCTTGTCGCCATCTTGTACAAGCTGGTCACCAGCCCGGGCGAGGCTGCCGAGGAGAACACCCGGGGCATCTTCATATCCAGGTATAGTCACTACCACAGCCGAGGAGAACACCCGGGGCATCTTCATATCCAGGTATAGTCACTACCACATGGTGACAGTGCTGCAAGCAGAACTGTCGCTGCTTGTCGCCATCTTGTACAAGCTGGTCACCAGCCCGGGCGAGGCTGCCGAGGAGAACACCCGGGGCATCTTCATATCCAGGTATAGTCACTACCACAGCCGAGGAGAACACCCGGGGCATCTTCATATCCAGGTATAGTCACTACCACATGGTGACAGTGCTGCAAGCAGAACTGTCGCTGCTTGTCGCCATCTTGTATGAGTTGGTCAAATGGTCACCAGCCCTATACAGAGTGGAAATTCCTTTTGGGTTAGTGAGGGCAGCTACCAGATCCAGAATAGCAAGGGAGGGTCTTCTAAGACCATTTTCGCGTAGCTACTCTGTATCTGGTAGCTGCCCTCACTGACCCAAAAAGGGATCCTGTATATCCAGGTATATTTAGAAATACATTCTTTCTAGAATCTAGATGATCCATTAAATTTATTGGGCATCTTGTCCATTTTGCTATTGAACTAGCTACAAAGTGAAAATTTCTGTTTTAACGGATCGCCAATTCACATAATATATCTCTGAAATTCCAGACGTCTGTAGGCTACTGTAATTGTTTAACTTCAGGGGCCAGTTGTCAAAAACTTAATTTGTAGTACAAGCGGAAATCCTTATCTAATTAATAGTGTAACCTATTTTTCTCAAACTTGCTACGGAATGTGGATGTTACTTACTTTAAATTAAACCCGGAAATACTACGTGTCCGGTGTCAGGTGCTAAGATGATATGTAAAGAGATTACATGTATTTATTTCACACCTAGGACTGCAAACAGACTGTCTTTTGTTTTGAAACGTCAAATTGTGACACTTGGTCCTGACATTCAGCCACAGAAATAAAAATAACCTTAGAACTAATGTCTATACCACCAGGTAAAAGAATACCTCAAACAGATTTAAAACAGAGTTAGGCGCGAATGTTTTTTTTTAATGATACTGTACTATTCGTATATTTACAAATGAAATAGTATGGTTCGGCGAAATCAGTTCGTTTTATTTAATGGCAAGTTTGAGAAAAGCACTATACAAATCTCGGCGAGAAACAGGGTTACAGGCCGCGTATCCCTATCTGGCCTCAGTTCCTTCGGCCAGATACAGGGTGTTTTTTTTTCGACCGTTCAAATTCTACGTAGTTCAAATTTCGGCCGGCGTAATGCCGCCAATTTGTATGAAACAGCTGATTTTTTTTCGCGATTTCGACTTTGTCCCCATAGTAAAAGTTGGTCAGTATGACCTACACATTCACTACGTAGAATTTGAACGGTCGAAAAAAAAACACCCTGTATATCTATCTACTTGGCCTATAACCCTTCGTTTCCCGTCCTCTATAGTAATGAACTATTTATCGACCCTTAAGGCAATAAAATTGACCACTAACTTGTTTCCAGACTAATCCGTCACACCGAGAAGCTTCTAGAAGAGAAGGAAGAGAAGCTGTGCGTCAAAGTTCTACGCACCCTGCGCGAGATGATGGCCGTCGACCCCGAGTACGGCGACAAGGTAACGCAATCACCGAAAATCGAACACACTGTTGTGTAGGGTTAGCTAGAATGGCCAAATGTCCGGCTCCGATTTGATCCGAACTGCCTATAAAAAACTGTCATTACTCTTGGCAGTCTCTTACGTCAGTATTGAATCAGAGCATTGAATAATTATTACTTACTAAATCTGAAGCCGTGTGGTGACGGCAGTAAGAATACATTTGTCACCACCCCAACTCCTCCTGCGGGTGTCGTAAGAGTCGACTAAGGGATTGAAGTGTCACTGACCATTCTACAAGATTGATGATGGGCAGCAGCGTCATCATAGTGGACACATTACTGCGATCGCCAATCCGCTTGCCCAGTGTGGCGATTATGGGCATTTAGCTCCTAATGCGTTTATACGCATAGTTAATAGGAGAGGCCTACTTAATAGCAGTGGAGTATCATAGACTGATGATGATGATTGGACATAGGCCTCCCCCAATGATCGCCGTTTCGCAGTTTGTTAAATAAATATATTAATTGAGTTAACCCTTAGGTGCATATGGTATCACACATTCTATTTCTGAAATGACTTATGTAAACAATCGATACCAATTAGAAATCTGTTGCTCAGTGTGACAGTCGCAATTGATTACTTATTTCGACATGTGTCATTTCGGTCGTATCGTTTTTGATACTGTATGCACCTAAGGGTTAAGAGCTTTATTTCAAGTAGGTAATGCCCTCGCCGGGATTTGAACCCGGAAACTCTAGCTTCGTAGGCATCACTACCAACTAGGCTACGGAGGCTGAAATAATAATGTAAATACGTTTATAAAGAATTGAGATTGCTGGTGATTCTTCAGGGTTAACATGTAATTTATCGGCAGGGCAACCAACTGCGCAACAAGTTGCTGTCGCAGTACTTCGTGAACCGCAAGTCCGAGCCGCGCGTCCTGCCGCCGCCCGCGCCCGTCGCCACCCACGGGCCCGGAGGTCGGTCACACACCGTATATACTTTACATTAGTCTAGCTCGTGGTAAAGCGGATAGAGTTGTGAAGTCTAATAAAACAACGAAATTTTCGCGATGAAACCCAAAGATTAATAACTTTTTAGCTACGATTCAAAATGCCGACATTTTCTCTGATATATATATATATATATATTATATTATACTGGACCCTATAATTTATCCTTTTCATTATTTTGACATAAAATGTTATTACTATTACAATTAACATAATTATAGATAGCTTATAGATAATTCCACATGTAATGTCTTAGCGTAAGCTGTTTTTTACATGGTTGTTGTTGAGTAAAGAATAAAGAGCCAAAAACACTAGGACCAATATGCTAAGGGAATTTAGTCGTATTTTATATTAACATATGGATAGATTGATTGCAAGAAAAAATACATACTTAAAGGCCTTGAAAACAAGGTTTCACGTGATAATTTTTGTGTAACGAAGTTGTATTTTGTGTAATGTTTTTTGCCAGTGGAAAAGGCGAAATCGTACATACGAGGTTGAGTTATATAACCATCGAAATTCCAAATTTCTATGAACGATAAACAATACGCACTATTAAAAAAAAACAATTGACGCCTTTTTTTACTGCCTAGGTATGTTGGAAAGAGTACACACTATAATTAGTATGACTAACTTTTAATTTCACATGCCATTTACTTAAATGTAAAAAATATAATAAAAAAGTTAGGTACAGCATCATGTCACAGTCTGTATATAGCGTTATCTACAATAAAAACCATAAAAAGTCGTGATCGAAGTTATTTCTTAGACTTTACAACTCTATTAAATTTTATTATAGTAATATTGGGAGCGTATTATGATCACATCATTATCATAATATATCATGGTCCTTTAATTCTTTATAGGTCCCATGATACATTAGTCGATATAGTCTGATTCAATAAATATAACTATCATACGCTCGGGAATAACAAATATTTAGTCATGAACTAGAAGGTGTCTAGAATGAGCACATAGACTTATTATTACATTAGAACTTAGCACTTGCAATGTGTAAATTTAATACAGGCGATCTCTTAACATAACTTTTATAATAAAATAACAGTAAAATTATATCCATACAAAATAATGCGGCCCGTAATGTAATGCAACAAACACGAGCTAATAGCTCGTTGACAGTATATTTCAAAGGCAGATGCCCCGCCTTAGGCACTGGGGCCCATTTCTCGAAAGCTTGTAACTTGTAATACAAGCGGAAGTCCTTATCAAATTAATAGTGTCAAAAAGAGACTTCCACTTGTATTACAAGTTACAAGCTTTTGAGAAATGGGCCTCTGGTCTCACCGCGAGCTACTAAGCTATGAACTATCAGCTATAACACGAACAAAGAATACGCACTGTCGTGTAAATCAAAGAGACACGGCGATACTCGCCCGGCGGTGATAGCTGATAGCTGGGCGAGAATCGCCGTGTCTCTTTTTTTACACGGGAGTGCGTATCTTTTCTTCGTGTTTAAAGCCCATAGTTCTTAACGATGTTTACAGTTACATTGCCGCTCCGAAAATGTTAAATTAACTGTGGGGTTATTATTATGTGTAACTTAAAAATCTCTACATTAATGATTACACTAATAAATCCTATGCTTGGTTTCAGTTATCGCTCGTATTAGATTTACACGGTGTAATACCTACTAATTAATTTAACGTTCTTAGAACGTATTGTGTTAATCATAGTTATCTTTAACAGTAGACTTAAATATTAATCATCATTGAAATATATTAGAAAAATACTTCAAATGTGTACAGCAAAGTTCACATCAGCGATAGCCATTTTTTTCTTATTACAGCTACATACGTAATTATAATATATTAGCTAAGTAATGTTATTAAAATTACTTACTGAGACAACTTACGTATCTGTACTTTACCATATTTAGTTTTAATTTAAATTGATACTAGCAAATGTGTTGTTTTTTGGCAAGAGGTACCAACCGACAATCTACCTTTTACTTCAAAACGACACAAATGTATAAATACGTATGTAGCTGCACTTAGTTTTACTAATACTAATGGGAGCTATAAATGCCACACGACATTGGTTCTTACTTCATACATAGTTGAGACGATTTTTGTTTGGTTTCACCACGCATGCGCCGCAGAAAACCATCAAACAATGCAGAAATCAGGTGGGTCCATCACTGGCTTGCGGAGCACGGATACTGGCACAGTTTTACATTAATTGACCATAGTTATGCAGAAAACGACCAACTTCGATTTTTTGACTATGCAGAAAGCGACTAAACTCAATACGTTAAGGCTTAAGTCAGATTGACAAAAAATTGTAGTTGGTCGCTTTCTGCATAACTATGGTCAATTTTACATTAATATTGCTTGATAAGTGTCATCATATCACCAACAAAGTTAACTGAATAGTTGGGAACTTTCTGAAATTCTTTTAAGTTATGAGTGTTCAGTTAAACATGTTGCCGTTCTATAAAATTGATTATTCTATCGTCGTTGCGCTTTCTAAAACGCATATGTATTTGATTTTTTACTATGAAATTGTAACCTAGCAACGAGATATGAAAAGTATCAATGCAATAATTCCTGCACATATCAATAGCAGCACTATCCATCCCTCTTTTATTCACATAGTTAGTAAAAGATGGAAAATCTATCTCGCGGCGACATACTGACATACCAATCATGTGCTAAGCATAAAGATTTGGTTAGCGCAAAGACGCTATGTGATTTCTATGTTTGTTTAATTTATATAACAAACGGAACAAACGCAACACTGAACCCAATTCTAAAACCAATTAAAGGTGTATTTTACTACAATAAAAACGAATCGGTTCAATTATGAATGTTGTAGTGTCTTTAGTTACAACTTTCTCAAACTACTCACATCAGAAAAAATATACAGAGGGTAGAAACCTTTTTTTAAACAACGCTTAATGTATCTATGTAAAACTGTGTCAGGCTATAATATGCAACAAGCACAATATATATACGAGTACCTATATATTGCATGTGTGTTAGTATAGCTGGGATTCACATCACATTACGAGTCTTATATGGCGCCTTTTTATACAGAATTTGAATGCGTCAAAGAAACGTGCTATGAAAATGTCTCCCAAATTACATCCTATACAATTACTAATTACCTAACTGATTAGACGCCCAAGACCGATACATAAACCACTACACTACACTCGTGCCTAAAGTCCAAATTCGAGACGAGACCTAAAGGTTAAAAGTAATGGGACACATTTACATAGCTTGTTTATAAGCCATAAACAGATTTGGATTTTTATTTTCTGTTCACTGAAGCTACAAGTCCACCTGTATGATCGAAATGTCGATGATATTGTACGATATGGGCACACTGATATTGTATGTACACTGCTTTTACACGTGGCAGACCTATACTGGCTTCGCTACTTGTTTCGAACGAATTCATTTTAAATTATTGTAATGCATTATTATAAAACTGTTGTTGCCCGTTTTTGACTTGTAGATGCTATAACGCTGTATAGGTATCTATACCCACGAGACAGAATATCATGGCAACGTTGTAGCAAATCCAAAAAATATATAATATCGTAAATAGTTATAAACATACAATCATGTCACGATTAAAAAAACCTTTTACCGTATTTATTTCTTTTGTGTGTTTTAACGTTCTAAAGTTTCGTAATGAGAGTCAAAGATAAATTTGATATTAAAAACGATTGAATTCCTGGAACATCGGTTTGACATCAGATAACTAAGTGTCAAGATTTTTTATGAAAAATTACTCATGATCGGAAGTTTTTGCTTTTGAGTGTCAATGCAACATCGACAAATTCAAAACTTTTACTAGATGAATAAAAATGTTGTTTTAGTGAAATAAATAAATACCTGGACAAAGTAAAACTTCTAAATTGGCATGGTCGATTTGTGTAAATTGCCTTATGGTATTTGAATGTTTCCATTATTGGTGTTTAGCCAAAGTCCTGATGCGGACGGGGCAGACGCTGGCGCAGGTGCAGGTACACCTCAACCACGAGGGTGCTTCCGACCTGGTGGTGGACCTGGTGATCAAGAGCACCAACCGCCCGGCCATCTTCCTCGAGGCGATACAGCTGGGTGAGTGCTACGTGTGTCATTATTGATGTGTAGCAGTCCTGATGCGGACGGGGCACCTCAACAACGAGGGTGCTTCCGACCTGGTGGTGGATCTGGTGATCAAGAGCACCAATCGCCCGGCCATCTTCCTCGAGGCGATATAGCTGGGTGAGTGATACGTGTATCATTTTGCATTTGTCCAATTGAACAGAAGGACAAATTGGGGTTTTTGCAGGGTACAGTTTGTTTCCTGAGTTACTAATAATCTTGCACATGCTGTATATATAAGTCATAGTGAACAACTTTTAGTATGGGTCAACCCGAAATCGCGAAATAAAGTTACTTTCCCATGCAAAATGTAGAGGTCATGTACGGTCGAGGAAATAGAATGTGTAGCAGTTTATAGCTCACTTTACATTGGACGTGCTTAGTACATACAACACAACTAACTTAACTTGAACCGCAAAGTGCTAAACATTCAATTTCCTCGACTACATACCTAACCAATATGTATGAAAAAGTCTTTATTTTCGTGGTCTTATTCTAAAAGTTGCTCAGTATGACGTGTATAATATACGGTGAGTGCAAGGTTGAGAGACTCGTATAAGTACAAAAGTTAAAAAAAATTTTTAAATAGCCGAAACAACCTTGCATGATATGTGCACAAGCCGATTGATACTGATTTGAATAACTTATTTTATTTTATATTCAATTGTTAACAGGTATTGCATTACTGGAAGGCGGCAACCCTACCATTCAATCGAGCATATTCACCAAACTACAGAATGGAGAAATTTCACAATCTTTCTTAAAGGTATATTAATATACAAAATAAAGCTTTCATTAAAAGCCCGAAATACGTTGTAGGTGATTACTGACTAAACGAATTCCCTCTTGGAAGATTATCTCAATATAACTAATAAAAAATTGTTACTGAAATCAGGGAACAAATGTTTGTGATAAATAAATACACAAATAGTGCCCTCGCCGGGGTTCGAACCCGGAACCTCCAGCTTCGTAAGCGGGATCACTACCAACTAGGCTATGGAGGCTGACAAATGGCCTATACCGTTGGCCAGTAGAATCCGAAAAAAATGTCAGCTAATATCACTGACTTTCAATTGAATTTATCGTTTGTCACAAATCTTGAAACATGTTCGTTGCTTAATTTTAACGTTAATATTAATAAATATCAATAATTTTAACTGAAAATATGAACCCAAGGTTTAAGGTTTGCCATACTAAAATTGGTGATTTTCTAAAAGTGCGTGATTATGAAATAAGGCAAGTTTTTAGGTTTGTTTGCATTTTTTGTGTTTCTACTGCAGCTCGATATACATAAATATAAAAACACCCGTATGAAAAATCATACCTTTCCCTTAATAATAAGTTCCAAAGCGTACTCACGCATATAATTGTAGATGTGGCTCTAACCCTAAATGTGAGGCTTGAGTGGCGAACATCCAGTCAGTTTACACTATTACTTTCTTATTCATAAATTAAAGAAATTGTTTTGGCATTGCTCATTGCTATTTGATAGAAAAAGGCAAAACACATTTTACCTCATATGGAGATTAGGGTCGCGCTTCTTATTTTTGCAATTTTGTAGGATGTTCGAACCAATAAAGGAGCTCTTTGCTCTCCCAATTGCAATTTTGTATGGAGCACCCTCTCATTTTGTTATTTGATAAGTAAACCATATAGTAATAAAAAAACGACTAATGATTTAGCCTTTCTTGTACTTCGGTAGTGACCCCTAATTTTTGTTTATAATGATTGAAAAAAAAAGCAAATATGGTTTACTTAACAAATAATAAAATGAGAGGGTGACCTATAGACAATTGCAATCGGGAGAGCAAAGAGCTTCTTTATTGGTTCGAACATCCTACAAAATTGCAAAAATAAGAAGCACCCTAAGGCACTGGTCTCACCGCGAGCTACTAAGCTATCAACTATCGGCTATAAACACGAACAAAAGATACGCACTCCCGTGTAAATAAAAGAGACATGGCGATACTCGCCCAGCTATCAGCTATCACCGCCGGGCGAGTATCGCCGTGTCTCTTTTTTTTTACACGTGCGTATCTATTGTTCGTGGTGAGACCAGTGCCTAATGGAGATGGTGTACATTCAAACAATTGGGCCTACTCTAGAATGTATTTATTATTATTGGTATAGTTATTGAGTGACCTAGGGTTCTGATTGTTTAGCTGTATGTTTATGAATGTATTCGTTATACAGTAACCTGTGTGCAGGTATTCTACGACAAGATGCGGGAGGCGCAGCAGGAGATCAAGTCCCTCGCTGCGAGCACCTCGGCAGCCGCCACCGGCGACAAGCGGCACGATAAACAGAAGCCGGTCACAGACGGTAACACTTACACCTAGACATTTATCTACACAAGTATCGTTAGTGCTCTAAAATACGTTCAGAAACATGCGTCCTCCATTAGGCGCGAATAGGCATGATGACTGGCAAGTCATATCAGCTTCTTTTTTCGAACTGTCAAAACGATCACCACTATGGAATTTTATATGAAATACTCAAAACTGACGTCACGTTTGAGTACTGCCAAATGACCTACTCTTTTAAGTTCTTTTCAATTTATTAAATAGAAGTTCTGTACAAAAATTACTGCAATCTACATCTTAGTAATAATTTCTTCATGTATTATGTCGTGGATAATGTTAAATAATTTATTTTAACTACAGTCATCATCCCTATTGTTAGGCCATGTGCACACGCTGCGATCGTGGCCAAAACATGGGCTCGCCGGAAGATCAGCGTTGGCTTTCGGGTCGACATTATGCTGAGGCGAGTCCATTTCGTGGTATAATATTAAGTGCTGAATCTGTCTGTTTTGTCTTGTCCTGATATATTATATTTGCCACGAATAAATTACTTGTATTTTTATTTAAACAATATTACCAACCATCAGAATTTAGCATATACATTACATTTTTTTTAAATTCGTCTTTCACCGTTGCTTGTTCATTTCTCATTTCCTCAAAGGTTAACTGGAAGAGATCCCTGAAAGGGATAAGTTCGCCTTTGTTGTATCAAATTGTTTTTGTCTGTGTTTCCTGTAATTCTTTTCTAATGTACAATAAAGCTTATACATACATACATATTATGTAACATTTTCCCGAGGTTATGAGTTTTAAATTTAGAACAGCTGTCAAATTCAAATGGGGTGTCGATTCTGGTGTCAGGATACTTAGCCAAGTTGCCAAGTTTCCCTCTCTGTCACACTTTCATATTTGTGCGACAAAGATAGCTGCCTTTCGTTTACGATTGACGATTAAACGTCAGGGATTGCCAACTTGTCTAAGCATCTTGGTATATTTAGTCAGTCATCGACACAAAACGTTAATTTAGTATAGTTACAATCGGTAGATATTTTCATATCGATTGACACAAGAATAGGGAGTACTCTCGCTTGTCTATGATTTAAAAAATGACAGATTCTAATCACCGCCATTCCGAGCTATCTTTTGTTCGACTACGAGTGAAAAAACTTGTGATAATTACATGTTTTTTTTCTTTTTTTTATCTTATGGTCATATTAATACAAACATCAATCACGATCATTACAAAAATAAACCCAAATAATTTAAATATACAATACAATAAAAACTAACTTAAAATAACAAACTAAAACTATACTAAAAACCCTGCTGCGCCACGCCTGGTCCAAAAGTCCCCATCACGCTCGCTGCGTTACCACGTTGTACAGCGATGGAGACCTGTACCAGCCATGACCCAGAACGTGGGTCACCACCATGAAAATTGTGAATTATGATGTGTGTAGATAAAGTAGTGTACAAGCCCCGATGCATATGTTCTCGTCCAGTTAGACAGTTTTTCTAGATTATCCCGTTCATCCGGGGGAAAAGGTTTAGAGACAAAACCTTCACTATTCAATAGTAGTACTAAAGTAGTTTCTTTGAGTATAAAATATTTGGACTTAATAAATCAGAATAAAAAAAAAACTATTTTACGAGAGGTATTTTTTAAATTTTTTCCACAATTTTATATTTTGTAAATAATCAATGAATGTAAAGAACGCCATTAATATTAAAGACGACATGGTACACCTGATGCACTGCGAATTTTGCGTCAAGGTTATAAGCGCGGAATTACGGTGGTGAACGAAAATATAATTTGGACACTGGTTTGTTAAAATCGATTTATTAAACAACAAAAGCGTACTTCAGATTGTTGTGTCTCTTGAAATGTAGTACATTAACCATGACTAACGTTCATACAATTTATCATTAGCATAATGTGATCATTTTTAAAATATTCAAAAATTTGTAAAAATTGTTTCGAACTAGACGAACTCCACTGCATCGGGGCTTGTAGATAATAATGTATGATTGTTTCAGGCAAAACTCCCGGACCTTTGGTGGTGGGCGAAGAGATGGACGAAGAGGTGACCAGCGCGTGTGGGTCCGCCGTGCACGCCTACTCCGACATACACACCATGTCGCACGGTAACGTCACGTGACACAGCTGTGTCCACTAGTGGGCAACACTCCCGGCTGGTGGGCGAGGTGACCAGCGCGTGTGGGTCCGCCGTGCACGCCTACTCCGACATACACACCATGTCCCACGGTAACGTCACGTGACACAGCTGTGTCCACTAGTGGGCAACACTCCCGGGCCGCTGGTGGTGCAATATTGTACATGGATGACTATATCATTAACCTCATCTGTTACATAACGGTCTAAATTAGTACATTACGACACAAGTGCGAAAAACGTGAAATTCTAAACGAGTGGCGATGTTTTAAGGACCGTATCGAAATGTAAGTAGACAACTTTAGGGTCCAATAAATCCGTACACTCACCTTTATATAACAAACTCTGTTTAGTATATTATGAACCATATTAATGGGTATGATTTAAGGTAAGAAACAATATGTCATTCCCTTAAAATCAATGAAATGGATCTGATTAACTTAGAGACACGGAAAAATTCTCTGGACCTTAGTATTGTACCATGCCTGCTGGAAAAATTCTCTCTAAGCACGATACAGCCATCAGTGTTGAAAAAATTGGTTAAAAATACTCATTACTAAAGCAATTTCTTAACGTAGCATGCGTTTGAATTTTTTTTTCACCACAGGTATTTTAAACGCTGAAGTATACCAAGAAGAGTATTTAAAAAAGAAGACTGCTGCCTCTCATTAAAAAGCATAGGATGCCTACTTTCTTTTTGCCTGATTTGGCGTCATGCTATTACTCGAAAGCCACCCTTGACTGGTATAAAACCATCATCATCATCATCATCATATCAGCCGAAAGACGTCCACTGCTGAACATAGGCCTCCCCCAAAGATTGCCACAATGACCGGTCCTGCGCCACCCGCATCCAGCGGACTCCTGCGACCTTCACCAGGTCATCGGTCCACCTTGTGGGGGGCCTACCCACGCTACGCCTTCCGGTACGTGGCCGCCACTCAAGAACCTTCCCGCCCCAACGGCCATCGGTTCTACGCGCAATGTGCCCCGCCCACTGCCACTTCAGTTTAGCGATTCGGAGAGCTATTTCGGTTACTTTGGTTCTGCTGCGGATGGTCTCATTTTTAATCCGATCACGCAGAGAGACTCCTAGCATAGCCCTCTCCATTGCCCTTTGGGTGACTTTGAGCCTTCTTATGAGGCCCATTGTAAGCGGCCACGTTTCAGTACCGTATGTCATCACTGGCAACACACACTGATTAAAGACTTTCGTCTTCAAACACTGCGGAATATTGGACGAAAATATGTGTCGTAGCTTCCCGAACGCTGCCCAACCGAGTCGGATTCGACGATTGACCTCTTTCTCGAAGTTGGACCTACCTAACTGAATAGTTTGCCCTAGGTATATATATTCGTCTACAACTTCGAGTGTAAAGTCTCCGATTATTACGGGAGTTGGTGCTACATGGGAATTCGACATGATTTTCGTCTTATCCATGTTCATCCTAAGACCAACTCGCTCGGAGGCTTTACTGAGGTCAACGAGCATAGTACTTAAGTCCTCCAAGGTCTCAGCCAAGACTACTATATCGTCAGCGAATCGAAGGTGAGTGAGGTACTCGCCGTTTATGTTGATACCCAGCCTTCTCCAGTCCAGAGTCTTAAAGACATCCTCCAGTGCAGCGGTAAACAGCTTAGGGGAGATGACATCTCCTTGCCTAACTCCCCGCTGCAGCAGAATAGGTTTCGAGCTCTGGTCTTGGAGTCGGACTGACATTGTGGCGCTCTCGTATAAACACTTCAACACCTCGATATAGCGGTAGTCGACTTGGCACCGTTGGAGAGACTGTAGTACTGCCCATGTTTCGATCGAATCGAAGGCTTTCTCGTAGTCCACAAACGCTAAACAGAGGGGCAGGTTATATTCTTCGGTCTTCTGTATAACCTGGCGAAGCGTATGGATGTGGTCTACGGTACTAAAGCCTCTTCGGAAACCGGCTTGTTCGGGAGGCTGGAAGTCATCAAGCCTGCGTGCAAAACGATTCGTAATGACTCTTGAAAACAGCTTATAGACATGGCTCAGAAGTGAGATGGGTCGGTAGTTCTTCAATAAAGCGTTGTCACCTTTTTTGAAGAACAGTACCACCACACCTCTGTTCCATGCCTTTGGCGTTCTCCCTTCCAGTAAGACGGAATTGAACAACTTCTATAAAACCAACAACGTTGATATAGTCGAAAAAGACATGAATCCCCCAACTGCCCTGAAGTACCCCCAATCGAAAGGTACTTGGCTTTTATGAAGCGGCAGCTTCAAATAATGTCAGAAGCTGCAACATCAGCCGACGACTTAAAAAAAAGTGGAACAGGGTGTCAGGAAATACAGCAAATGTTGTCGTCCAAAATTGAATGAAGGACATCCAGAAGAAAGTAAGATTGCAGGCTAAATAGGGGTCCTATGGCAGTGTCTTTAGAACATAGTTCTAGAAAAAGTGTTATATTTTAAATCTTTTTTTGTCTTATTTCAAAATATTACTTAATATTAAAGTTGTGTCACTTTTATCTTGTCTACTTATAATTCGATACGGTCCTTAAAACACAACCGATAGGGAGTGTTTTAAATCGACACGAGTTACGAATTTCGTTTTTGCACGTGTCTCGTACGACGTTTTTTAGTACAGATGGCCCTCTAAAGTTTTTGACCTGACGTAAAATGACCCACTTCTCGCACTAGAGCCTAAAAAAGATACCATCTGTACTAAAAATTGTTTATCGAGCGGCTATGATCTCCCCAAATTAACTGACGCAAAATCGGCTCAAGCCGGTCGAGAAAAGTGAAAAACAAGAAAAAGGTAAAAAAAGACGTCGATCGACACATACCCGGCATAGAAATTTTCGCTATTATGCCGTCGACATGACGGTTGTTTCGACGATTCCGCGTCGATTAATTTCGGAGACTAATGCCGAACTGCTATCAGATGGAGGATAAGTGGGTGAATAATATCTCCATGTTTTTATCTCTGACTCAATCTTTCTCTCTAGCCTTTAACTTGACAGTGTATCTTAAAACATACATACTTTTTGACCCACTTTTTGTATTTTTTTAAAGATAGAATTTTTTGCTCTACACAACGGCGAGGACGCACGATTTTTTTTTAAATCCTGCCAAGTTTAGGGCTAGGCAAATTGTACATTTGTCTCTCGTATACATCGTTACAAAGCTGACATCGAAGTTAACTTTTTTGTGAGAATTAAGCTAATTGGGTGTCCCTAGAAGTGAAAATGCCCAAATACGAGATATAGCCACCCAGTGAATGAATGAATGAAAGTCCATTCACAAGAACATATGGTGCATTACAGTAGATGTTACAAATATTTACATTGGTGACCCTTAATATGTTCTGCCATAAGTGCCTGTGCCCTGAGCTAGTGGCACAGGTAGTGCGGCTGTCTATACCTTTCCTGCCTTAGCAAGATCTTAGGCCTAGAAACCATATCCTTCTTGCGATTCGAACAACGCGTACTGTGGCTCGCCAAATATCTCTTACTCGAGCTCTAAGATTTTTGAACGCGCTTCTGTCATGGGCACCTGTATGTGATCTGTTCGCTAGCCGATGGGCAAATGTGCGTATGTCTGAAGTACTGCGAGGTAATGGATGATAGTGGTATATTATAATGATGTATCTAATATTGTGTAATTTAAATTGTACAGTGCTTTAGTATAAAATAAATAAATAAAAAAAATATATATCTTGGGACATCTTACACAAATCGACCTAGTCCCACGGTAAGCTCAATTAAGGCTTGTGATGTGGGTACCAAGCGACGATATATATAATAGATAGATACATATAGATACTTAAATACATAGACAGCCCCGACCAAGGAACAAATATTTGTGATAAATAAATACACAAATAATGCCCTCGCCAGGATTCGAACCCGGAACCTCCTGCTTCGTAGGCAGGGTCACTACCGACTAGGCTACGGAGGCTGACAGCCAGTATATACTGTCATACTGTATATTTTTTGTTTGAATAAATAAATAAGGCATGTGAAAATTGATTAGTGGTTCCTTGTCTTCAAATCGATTGGTGGTGCAGGTACAACGGTGCTGGAAGAGATAATGGCGGAGAAGAAACGCGAGACGGGCAGCTCGGACGTGCTGCCCGCCAAGGTCTCCGTCATGAAGCCGATTCTTCGCTTCCTGCAGCTGCTGTGCGAGAACCACAACCCTGAACTGCAGGTACTGACACCTACGAACAAATGAAACATGGAAGCGGAACGCCATATTAAATTGCCTTTCAAAGACGCACGTGTCTCGTACGATGTTTTTTTAGTACAGATGGCCCTCCGAAGTTTTGGAGCTGACGTAAAATGAGCCACTTCTCGCACTAGAGCCTATAAAAGGTACCATCTGTACTAAAAAACATCGTACGAGACAAGTGCAAAAAGGAAATTCGTAACTCGTGTCGATTTGCCACTCGCACTCGCAACATCGCCATTCGTTTCGAATTTCACGTTTTCGCGCTTGTGTCGCAATGTACTATTTTAAATACATACACACCTGATTTGTGGAAGCTAAAATACCCGAGTTCCATACTTTTTATAACCGGCTTCAAAAAAGGAAGAGGTTCTCAAGTCGACTGAGTTTAGTTTTTATTTTGTATTTTGAGCCGATTTTTTTAAATCTAATGGGTATCACCGGTGTATATCATTAGATATATACGAGTAGACGGATAAAGATGGTCCGGCACCAAGTTGGGTCGGATGATGGGATTTTGGAGAAATCGGTTGAAGTCTGTTTTTAATTAGGTGATTATTATTTTATTAGTAGATGTACTGCATTAACTTTGTACAGTATATACATACACTATTGTGGTATCAAAAATTGTTCTAGACTGTATATAACTTCATATTGTGTTCATTTTCGAGCAAGATAATGCTTTTGTTCTTTTTTAGTACAGATGGTGCGTTTTTTAGGCTCTAGTGCGAGAAGTGTGTCATTTTACGTCAGGTTCAAAACTTCGGAGGGCCATCTGTGCTAAAAAACGTCGGAAGCGACACGTGCAAAAAGGAAATTCGTAACTCGTGTCGATTTAAAACATCGCCACTCGTTTCGGATTTCCTGTTTTTCGCACTTGTGTCGTTATGTACTATTTTAGAAAATTTCACTCATCCCGTTCTCCTTCCAGAACCTCCTCCGCAACCAGAACAACAAGTCCAACTACAACCTGGTGTCCGAGACGCTCATGTTCCTGGACTGCATCTGCGGGTCCACCACCGGCGGCCTAGGCCTCCTGGGCCTCTACATCAACGAGGGCAACGTGGCCCTCATCAACCAGACCCTGGAGACCCTCACGGAGTACTGCCAAGGTCAGACCCTGGTGTACTAGCCTGTCTCCCCACTGCTGGGCCTCCTGGGCCTCTACATCAACGAGGGCAACGTGGCCCTCATCAACCAGACCCTGGAGACCCTCACGGAGTACTGCCAAGGTCAGACCCTGCTGTACTAGCCTGTCTGCCCACTGCTGGGCCTCCTGGGGCTGTACATCAACGAGGGCAACGTGGCGCTCATCAACCAGACCCTGGAGACCCTCACGGAGTACTGCCAAGGTCAGACCCTGGTGTACTAGCCTGTCTCCCCACTGCTGGGCCTCCTGGGCCTCTACACAACGTGGCCCTCATGAACCAGACCCTGGAGACCCTCACGGAGTACTGCCAAGGTCAGACCCTGCTGTACTAGCCTGTCTGCCCACTGCTGGGCCTCCTGGGGCTGTACATCAACGAGGGCAACGTGGCGCAACTAAACTACCAGTATCTCTTAGTGATCGTCATGTGCTAAATATAAACTAGTTACAACACAATAATAATAATTTAAACAATTTAATTTACTATGTCGAATGTCAAACAAATATACTCGTGAACAGAAAGAATACAGTGTATTTTTCAATAAAAGGTATCTCAGTTGACACTCAAATGTTTCGTCAGATGTTTCTGTACGTAATTCAGAGGGTAGACGCTCATAGTATTTCATAACACCAAATATATAGCGATAAGACCGCCTTTTGTTTAACCTCTGTCTAGTTCTATGTCACCTTTGTTTTGGTTTTTGTTTGTTCGAGGTGTGCAATAAAGAATATTTATTATTATTATTATTTGTATGTCTTTGCCATATCTCGGAACCATGGGGTCCCGGGCCTTTGGGAGGCATGCGTGGGGCCAAAGCCAACAGCGCAGAGGCCTTTAAGACAATTAATATAAAGCAAAGGATACACATATTATTATATCCCCAGGACCCTGCCACGAAAACCAAAACTGCATAGCGACACACGAGAGCAACGGTCTCGACATCATCACCGCTCTCATTCTCAACGACATCAACCCCCTCGGCAAAACCAGGATGGAGCTAGTTCTGGAGCTGAAGAACAACGCTTCGAAGCTGCTACTGGCTATTATGGAGAGTCGGAACGACTCTGAGAATAACGCCGAGAGGATACTTTATAATATGAACCCGCGACAGCTGGTGAGTGGCAACGACATATACTTAATATTTTGTCTCAACATCAACCCGCTGGGCAAGACCAGGATGGAGCTGGTTCTGGAGCTGAAGAACAATGCGTCGAAGCTGTTGCTCGCTATCATGGAGAGTCGGAACGACTCTGAGAATAACGCAGAGAGGATACTTTATAATATGAACCCACGACAGCTGGTGAGTGGCAACGATATACTTAATATTTTGTCTCAACATCATCAACCCCCTGGGGAAGACCAGGATGGAGCTGGTTCTGGAGCTGAAGAACAACGCTTCGAAGCTGTTGCTGGCTATCATGGAGAGTCGGAACGACTCGGAGAATAACGCCGAGAGGATACTTTATAATATGAACCCGCGACAGCTGGTGAGTGGCAACGATATACTTAATATTTTGTCTCAACATCAACCCCCTGGGGAAGACCAGGATGGAGCTAGTTCTGGAGCTGAAAAACAACGCGTCGAAGCTGTTGCTGGCTATCATGGAGAGTCGGAACGACTCGGAGAATAACGCCGAGAGGATACTTTATAATATGAACCCGCGACAGCTGGTGAGTGGCAACGACATATACTTAATATTTTGTCTCAACATCAACCCCCTCGGCAAGACCAGGATGGAGCTGGTTCTGGAGCTGAAAAACAACGCCTCCAAGCTGCTACTGGCTATCATGGAGAGTCGGAACGACTCGGAGAATAACGCAGAGAGGATACTTTATAATATGAACCCACGACAGCTGGTGAGTGACAACGACATATACTTAATATTTTGTCTCAACATCAACCCCCTGGGGAAGACCAGGATGGAGCTAGTTCTGGAGCTGAAGAACAACGCGTCGAAGCTGTTGCTGGCTATCATGGAGAGTCGGAACGACTCGGAGAATAACGCTGAGAGGATACTTTATAATATGAACCCACGACAGCTGGTGAGTGGCTACGACATATACTTAATATTTTTCATCACACTTGCTGCCTAAGCGCGCCATTGTTTGCGCGCGCAGCGGGAGTAATAGAAAAGTGAAATTCCCTAGGGAGTAATAGAAATGTCACTACGTCATTTGATAATGTTATTTCTTAAAATTCATTTTTTTGTCGGCAAGTGTGATGAAAAACATTGAATGCATCACGGTCGGTAAGCGGAATACTAACTCGAGTCATTTAAAGCCCTCCGCAAACGGCGTCGGGCTTCTAACACTCTCGTTACTAATTCCGTACTTACCTCCCTTGATGCACAATGTACTATTTCATCACATTTGCTGTCTAAGCGCGCCATTGCTTGCGCGCGTAGCGGGAGCAATAGAAATGTCAGTACGTCATTTAATAAACTTATTTTTTGTCGGCAAGTGTGATGAAAAACATTGTATACATCACGGTCGGTAAGCGCAATACTAACTCGAGTCATAACTTCTAACACTCTCGTTAGTAATTCCGTACTTACCTCCCTTGATGCACAATGTACTATTGTCTCAACATCAACCCCCTCGGCAAGACCAGGATGGAGCTGGTTCTGGAACTGAAGAACAACGCTTCGAAGCTGTTGCTGGCCATCATGGAGAGTCGGAACGACTCGGAGAATAACGCAGAGAGGATACTTTATAATATGAACCCGCGCCAGCTGGTGAGTCGATCGTTGTGTGACAACCTCGTATGTCCAGGGTGACTGACTCAACCTCGTATATGAAATGTATGTATTTTGTACAGAATAGTACATTTCGATACAAGTGCAAAAAGAAGTTTTTACACGTGTAATATCGAACAACTTTTTTCATAACAAGTGCCTTAAAAAGAGAAATTTGTGTCGTAATGTACTATTTTAGTAAAAATGGTGCCTTTTTAGGCTCTAGTGCGAGAAGTGGGTCATTTTACGTCAGGTCCAAAACTTCGGAGGGCCATCTGTACTAAAAAACGCCGTACGAGACACGTGCAACATTTTTATGACACAACCTCGTAAACCATTGTACCACGTTGAGTCACACTGCCAGCGAAGTGACAACGACATACGAAGATACTATTGTATTCAGTATGCCTAGATATAAAAGTGACGAAAAATTAAAAAGTGCATTATTAAGCTAATCCACAATAATTTTCACATACTGTACATAATGTAAAATAGTACATTACGATACAAGTGCGAAAAAATGAAGTTTTCAGTACATATGACCCTTCCAGGATTTCGACCTGACGTAAAATGAACCACTTCTCGCACTAGCGCGTAAAAAAAGCGCCATCTGTACTGAAAAATTTATTGTAAAAAACACTTGTAATTTTTGGTATTATGGGTAAACTGAAAAGATGTTAACTAATTATTTTCAAACATTGAAATGTACAAAAAGCTTCATTTATTAAGGATTGATGATGGGCAGCATCATAATGGACACATTACTGCGTTCGCCAACCCGCTTAATGCGTTGACGCAGTGGACGTACGTCCAGCAGTGGACTGAGATAGGCTGATGTATTATTTCCCCCACAGATGTCATATACCATAGATCAAGCAAACGTATCTACTTAGCGTGTCAAATGAACTCAGTGAAATCCACTGAGTTGTCCGTCTTTACTCGCAGCTTGCAGCTTTCGGGCGTCCAATTTTGTAAGTTGAAGTGAACAAAAACATTAATAATGCCTCATCATCATCATCATCAGCCTATGATAGTCCACTGCTGGACGTAGGCCTCTCCTATTAACTATGCGTATAGACGCATTAGGAGGTAAATGCCCATAATCGCCACGCTGGGCAAGCGGATTGGCGATCGCAGTAATGTGTCCACTATGATGACGCTGCTGCCCATCATCAATCTTTTATCAAATTATGGTCAGTGACACTTCAATCCTTTAGTCGACTCTTACGACACCCGCAGGAGGAGTTGGGGTGGTGACAAATGTATTCTTACTGCCGTCACCACACGGCCGCCTCCTTTTAATGCCTCCTTAAGTAATATTAATTGCAACAACACAAAAAAATATGAATACTCAAGGGCCTGAGACATATTTTAAATCATAGGCAAGTAACAACTTCAGTACAAAATCTGACACGATCGGCTGCCATACAAATGAATGAACTTGTTTCTTCTATCCAAATCTAATTCTAAGATTTCCCCACAGGTAGATGTGGCGTGCTCAGCCTTCCATCAGGAACACGCTCCGGACGCGGACTCCGACTCCGAGGACGACGCGCCCGTGCAGGGTGTTTCTCCTAAGGAAGTGAGTATTTATACCTGTTACTTGATACTCTACATACTTGCTCGTTACGCGTGAATACTTATTTGAATACCATTATTCAGTTAAAAGTAAAAAAAGGTAAAGAAATATGGCTGACTTCCATAGCATTTGACGTACTAATAAATATCAATAATTTTGACACGTTCGCCTCCGGTACTGTTTCACTAAATGTTAATACTATGCCGATCGAAATTAGCTGATAGCAATCCTATGCCAGTGACACGCATGTGTGACCGAAAAGATTGTACTCCTATGCCGGCGGCACAGCTCTTGTGTCAAAAATCTTCATATTTCTATGCCACTGGCATAGGAGTTTAGTTAGAACTTGATTTATGCTAGTGGCATAAGAATAAGATTACTTTAATTACGTATGTGTGTCACTGGCATAGGAGTAAAGTTTTTTCGGTCACATATGCGTGTCACCGGCGTCGAACGTGTTAAGGTGGATTCTACCCTATCCCTGCCGCTTATCTGCTAAAAGATGGCGCTACGATTGCACAAACACCATATTTTCGTCATTTTCTGCTAAACCGAAGATCAGAGTTAACATGTTTTGAGATACGCGCAAGGAGCAAAAAATCTAATGTACAAATTGATAGCAACCTGCACAAAATACTGTTCTTCTAAATCGCAATAATGCAAAAACTAGAAAATTATGTAATTTTACCCTGTAACGCACACTACAACACCTCCCGTCAGTACCCAATGTCAGTTGTACAATCATTACTCATTGATAAACTAGATGGCGCCAGTTAAAAGAATAGCTTTTCTAAGTTCTAACTAGAGGGCGCCATTTAGGAAATGACTATATATTATTGTATTGTATATTTGTGAAGCAAAACCAACTGTTGGTTTGGTATTAAAATCCCTACTTTTAACTGTACAGATATAACAACAGCTGTAGTAAAGAAGATATTCCCGTACTCTTAGGATAATACCTATCCGTCGCCGTTATTGTACAACTCTTTAGAGTATTTTTTTTGGTACAGCTACTTACTGGTAAATAAAATAGTTATCAAAGATAGTTACTTATGTCCCAAAACACTAGTATTTACCGCAGCGGGTCTCTATTCGCTAGGAACAATGTGGCAATATAATTACGAGTATAGATTGACCTAAGAAATTCATATTATTATACTTGATCAACGGCACTAGCACATATCGTGCATGACAGGAACCTTGTCGCGGCTACCCGTCCCTTTTTGATTACATTGATTCTAAAGAGATGAGAAGTTGCGAGCAGGTCACAAATTGCTGCCAATATTGTTGTACAAGATGTGCTAGGGCCTCAAGTATAATAAGTAATAAAATGTGTAGGTATTTTGGGTAGTTCCATGGAGTTAGAAGATTGAAGAAATATATACATTAGACACGTAGTAGTAGACCAAATTGAATGATCTGATGGACATTTGCCGACTTGCTTTATTACCAACTACGATACTGATGATGTACTAGTGGTTTATCGGACATTTAGATTTTAGACCTTGTTTGAGTAACATTTATATTAATAAATGTTAGCCTACATACCTACTATGTTAGTCTCCAACTAACATTTTACATTACATAATATGTAAGGATAGTGTTATCCTGTCTAAGTTTACCTACATTTTCGCCTACCATCCCATAAGATGCTAATTAGATTGTTCGATATCAATTCAAAGTAGGTTAGGTACGAGTACTTACTTAAATACAAACGCAACGAAGATTTTCCAGGCACAGGCGAACAGCTGGACGCTCAATTTTCGGATGCTTTATACCATATAAACAAGGTGTTGTATTTCCGTTGTCAGAGAGGTTTCAGGAGTATTAGGATGCAGAGTAGTTAGACCCCCTAGAGTTTAGTTCATGTTTCAGAAGTACCTACTACCTAGGCATGTTACAGTAGCTAATACCTACTATTTTACGCGGTTTCAACATTTTTCATCACATTTGCTTTCTAAGCGCGCCATTGCTTGTGGGAGTAATAGAAAAGTGAAATTCCTTAGGGAATACCAATATATCGTCTCATAACATATTCTTTGTCCGCAAGTGTTATAAAAACATTGTATACATCACAATCGGTAAGAGGCATACCTACTAACTCGAGTCATCAAAAGCCCTCCGCCTACGGCGTCGGGCTTCTAACACTCTCGTTAGTGATACTGTACTTACCTCCCTAGATGCACAATGTACTATTATCGACCGCTCTGAAACATTTAAAAACCTTCTAGAGGGACTCTGTATTCCAACCTCACGGGAATGTAGGTATTTGTTTCTTGGCCACCTATTTAGTATAGCCGACGGCAATGGTCAAATGGTTGATAGTGGCTGTTTTCCTAGCTGTAGATGTTTGTCTGATAGCATTGCAACAATGTATTATTATAAATTTTTGAAGGTAGGTAGGTAGGTACTTCTTGAACCTAGTATCTACAAAACGTACTAGAGAGGGAAAGGATACTTTCAGGCACTGTGTGCTTACCATAAGCTGCCGCTGCGTTTTTAACGCGGACTTACTTTCCATCCCGCCCGTAATTGCGTCTTGGGGCGAGCCACCCGTATAGAAAGCACCTATGTAAGTCCGCGTTAATAACGCAGGGGCAGCTCATGGTACGGCTACTGGTTCCACAGGAGGCGAGTAAGGGATGATTTGTCGACTTTTTTCTCGCTCACTAAACAAAGAGTAGATATAGATCCTATGTCAGTAGAATTAACAAATATACCAATATATATGTAGATGATCGTTGGCTGTTCACACTGCCGCTTCCTCAGTGAGGGTTTTTAATATTTTTTTCTGACACTGGGGCGGTGATATGGCGTAAGGACCAACAAACTGTCAAAATAAATACGCGAATTGAATTTTCTATATATTTTGTGGTTTATTTATTCTTAAAACCATTACATTAGGAATAATGTTTTCTAAAATAAATAAACGTTTCCGAGTCAATTCCCATGAAATGCCTTTAGTACTTACCGTTTGGTATTCGGATTTGATAGCTGGCTGCCAAATGGGAATTATAGTTTCCCGTCTGGTAGGATGAAATGGGACTAACCTTCCCATCTCGTATCTGGATTTGGTACAAACCTGGTTACAAACCGGTAATGATAAGTCCCGATTTAAAGCTAGTTACCTATTGGGATTTTAATCCCATTTCGAAGCTGGTTTGGTAGCCAATCTACTAAAGGATGAAATGAACAAAGTTCTAGTAATTTTGTTTAGTGTCAGTCATTTTGAGTTCCTGTTTTAGGGCCCAATCTTCAGTTCGGAGACCGTTTTCTAGTCGTCATACATTTATGAAATTAATAAACTCCAAATGTAATTATAACGATAATAGCGAGACATTTCGAAATTATACTTCAAATAGTCAGGTCCCGCCATTATAACTTTATAATGGCGGAACCAGCATGCTTAGCCAAGTTGCCAATCGCTAGCGCTTGCTAGCGCATCGTCGTTTTCCCTCTCTGTCACTCCTTCATATTAGTGCGACAAAGAGGGAAAACTACGTTGCGCTAGCAGGCGCTAGCGATTGGCAACTTGGCTAAGCACCCAGGTCCTGAATTCTGTCCATATTCTGTCGATTCATATTGCATTATTTAGTACTTACTGAATTTGTACTATTTGGTACCTGTTGTAAAAAAAATTGTACTTCTTTCATTCCAAAATTATATTTGAAATAGTCTGGTTCCGCCAGATCATTTGAAGCAGACTATTTGAAATATAATTTTAAAATGGAAGAGGTACTAATTTTTTTACAAGAGGTATCAATACCAAACAGTATACTAATTCAGTACTAAATAATGCAATATGAATCGACAGAATATGGACAAAATTCAGGACCTGGTCCCACCATTATAACGTTATAATGGCGGGACCAGACTGTTTGAAGTATAATTTTGAAATGGAAGAGGTACTAATTTTTTTACAACAGGTACCAAAAAGTACAAATTCAGTACTAAATAAATAATGCAATATGAATCGATCAAATTCAGGATTTGGTCCCGCCATTATAACGGTTACCTCCAAATACAATTAGAATTTCGATATTTTATGTTCAGTGCCTATGAATCTGACAGCTGTTTGGTTGGACCACACGCCTATATAGCGTTGCCTGCAAAAGATCGAAAACCCTAACTTACCGGCCAACGATACAGTAAATACAATAAACAGTAGCCGTACCATGACTTTACAAGTATCGGTAACATTAGGTTTTATTAAATACGTTGAGCAGGCCATCGCGCTCGCTCCTATTTGTAAGCGCGAGCACGATAGAATGCACGTATCGAGTAAAACCTTACGTAATTACGTATCCTTTACTTTCCAGCTCATGGCACGGCTACAGTACCTACCTACTCTTCTGTACTCTTCTGCTGAGAACTAATATTCGCTAAATTTAAATATTGGTGGCCTAAATATATGCATAGCTAAAACATAGGTTTCAATCTGTTGAGTATCGAAAGTTCATCGCCTCGTCTGTTCTTGTATCAACGTCTGTGCTATGTACAAATTGTTTTATATCCATGTAGGAATACTTCAGTAAATAGATGACGAATAGTACCTAATACCAAAGTTTGGGGCTACTATTAACGATGTAATCGAGATAATGGGTTGCCGAATGGTTGACACATACATATTATAGTTTTTATATACATAATTATATTCTTGCTCTATATTCTATACTCTGTTTGGATACATATTTAAAAAAAGGTAAACAATCTTGCAGTATTTTTTTATTGAAAACTACAAGTAGAAAATAAGTTTTACCAAATATACATAATATAACAAAGGAATACAGTGATTTACATTGTTTTGATTCATTAAGTACCTAGTTTGGATTTTTAAATGCATTTTTCAATAAAAAGATAGTGCAAGATTTTTTACCTTTTTAAAATACCTAACCAAACAGAGTACAAGTGAGACAAATTTTACATTTTGTTTACAAGTGTGATGTTTGCGCCGGTAACCAATTACAATTATGGTCTCGTTTATACGCTTTTCGACCCAGCGAATATTCGATCCGGTAGCAGTCGAGCCAACGTATATTTGTGACCGAGATTATGGGATGACAATCTCGGTCACAAATATACGTCGATTGTCCAATCGAAACATTAATTTTGATTTTAGGATACATTATTTCTACGATTTTCGACACAGCGAATATTCGATCCATAAAAGCCACTCAACTCAATAGCTTTTGGTAACTGTGGTTACCAGCTGTCACTCTTATTTTACATAGGAATAAAAGTAGCAGTTGAGCCAACGGACTTTAAGATACTCCTATAGTGCGTACGTATCTCAGTTCCGATTCAATAGTGACATACGAGGTTACTAAGAGTGGTGACAGTTTTCATAAGAACTCTACCTGAACTTCACTCCACAGAATGTGATATTTTTCTGCGCGAGTGCAAGACTGAATTTTCATAGTAGAGGAGAGTTGGGTACAGTGGATCCCTTTTTTTTACAAATGTTGTAGTGGTGTTATTTTTATTTGTAATTTTCTAGATACCTTATTGTCCCACCTATTCCTTAGAGGACACATTTTCCAGCACAAGTATATAATTTACATATAGCTTTAAAATCATTTTCGTTATAAAAAAGTGAACTAAAGTTACCTCTTCAATCAAAAATCACAGAACAGTTCCTAGTTTGAGGTAAAAAAACCAAGAACAAGACTTTTCAGGTATAATTGAAAGTATCTTCCGTTATTTAGTTACTCCAATATTAGTATCACACAGATGAGCAAATTTGTGAAAAAAGAATACCGGATTATTAAAGCGATAAATAAAGCTAATGCAAAATATTCACAGTGCACCTTTATTCACTGTACCCCACTCTCCCCTATTTTTCTGCACAGTCTGGTTGGTACTGTATGCAGATATTTTCTCGCATAATGCATTCGCATAATATAGTTTGATGTTGGTGTTGAAATGTAGACCTCTTTAACTCTTGTCGGTTTCGATCACCGACACTCATGTAGAAAATGCTCACTTTCATCACTTGTATTCAGTAACAATATTTATTCGGCAAAACACAGCTCATAATAATGTCGAAAATTAAATAGTATATAAACATTGTAACTTAATTAAAAATATATGAATGTTTCTTGTCACCAAGTTCAATACCATTTTTTTGAAACGTGTTCCGTTACATTTTCATTAGGTTCTTTCCGCTGAAGTATCTTCCCAATCTTCAACTGTATTTCAATATTCAACTGAAAAAATATGATTGTATAAATATAAGTATGGTTGCGAGATTAACAAGCCAAAGAAAAAGGCAAGTGTCATGATTTGGCAAGAATGGCAAGTAACGATTAAGTTAGCGTTTACTCGATACGTAAAGTAGGCGCTCGGCGCTTGATTCATGATGTACTGGAGCATCTTGTGAGCGTGATAAAATGCTTTATGTATAGAGTAAACTCTAACGCTGAACAAAGTGTGCCCCGCCTGGAAAATGCCAGTGTTATGACCAGCCAGGTCAACAGATTTGACCCCGTGTGACTTTTTTTGTGGGGTGAGGTGAAACGGCGAGTATACGTTGAAGAGGCCCAAGTCAAATAATAAGAGCATTTTGATGATCTTAAAAGTAAAAACTTGTGATGGGAAATATCGAAGGAAACATTCATGTAAATTAATTGATAAGCATGAGAAATGGACTCCATTAATTAGGTATGTTTTTTTGATTCCAATCATTGTACATAATAGTAGTTTATGCAACTGTACGTAATGCCTGATTACGTATAGTTGCATACACTACTTTATCTACACACATATTATAAGTGCTCTAAGATGCGTTCAGAAACAGAGCCTTCTCATACTTGGCTCTCGACTTTTGCGGCAACAGGTTGTTAGTTGCTGTCATAGCTGCATTGAGTATGTCCGGCGGAGTGCTCATATCGTTATCCGAGTCACTGCCACTCATTATCAAATAATTATCAGTATTATCACAAAGTATTTACAACTGTTCACAATTTTTCACTTGTAAGGCAATAAACAAAAGGCAGGAATTCTTGTGTCACTCGATATGAAAATATCGTCCAATTGTTACTAAAAAAAATACTTAATTAACTTATTGTGTTGATGACTGGCCGAATATTTATAGATACCAGAATAGGCACCCCACTTGAATCTGACAGCTGTTCCAAATTTAAAACTCATAACCTCCGGAAAAATCGTATACAGGGTGGTCCAAACCTTGACGTCAAAAAATTTTTTTTAGGTTCCCTACGTCATGGGCTATCAGAATATACCCCATGTATGTTAGCCGATTTTTTGTAGTTTTCGAGTTATGAATTTTTGAAATTTTTTTTTTGAGAAATTCTGGAATGAAGAAATTTATTGATAAAAAAAAAAACTATTGGGTATTTTTAATATTTTCTTCTTGTAAAAGTATTACTACAAATAAAGCATTTACTGACAAAAAAATTCTCGTCCTCACTTTGATACAAGTAGGATAAAAAATACAAAATTCAAAATTTTACGTTAAAAATGCATCAAAATAGCATTAATGTACTTAAATAAAAAAATAAAACATATCTTAAGGATTTTTGGTAATGTAAAGACTGCCCTAGACCTTAAACCTTCGTAAAAGCAAAAAAAAGTGATACTTAATAATGAGGATTTTTCGGAGTAGTCGGTCAAATAAACTTAAAAAAAAATTCTAAATTTTTAATTTAAAAATAAAGTGAAATTTCGTCTGTTTTGTTGTTCTTATCAATAAACAAAGACAGAAAATAGCACGAAAACTCAATTTGTGTAGTTATTCAAGTCATTTTTTACTACTTTAAAATTTTAAGTTTTTTTAATAGTAGTAGTAGTTTATTTGACCGACTACTCCGAAAAATCCTCATTATTAAGTATCACTTTTTTTTGGCTTTTACGAAGGTTTAAGGTCTAGGGCAGTCTTTACATTACCAAAAATCCTTGGGATATGTTTTATTTTTTTTATTTACGTACATTAATACTATTTTGATGCATTTTTAACGTAAAATTTTGAATTTGTTATTTTTTATCCTACTTGTATCAAAGTGAAGACGCTAATTTTTTTGTCAGTAGATGCTTTATTTGTAGTAATACTTTTACAAAAAGAAAATATTTAAAAAACCCAATAGTTTTTTTTTATCAATAAATTTCTTCATTCCAGAATTTCTCAAAAAAAAAATTTCAAAAATTCATAACTCGAAAACTACAAAAAATCGGCTAACATACATGGGGTATATTCTGATAGCCCATGACGTAAGGAGCCTAAAAAAAATTTTTTGACGTCAAGGTTTGGACCACCCTGTATAATGTTAACTTTATCTATGTGCCAAGTTCTGATGGTGGGTAATGCTGGTCATTGTCTATTGTTTCTGGACGCATTTTAGAGCACTTAACGATATTTGTGTAGATAAAGTTGATTTAAAATTTTGAAATACGCCTCAATAAAGAAAGTTTCTGTGCTACTTTGTAATTTTATCACGTTTCCCAGACATAATTTAAAACATTCGACAAACTTAACACACAGAAAAATTCATTATTTTGACGGTCCTAAGCCCGTGCAAGTAAGACGGAGGATTTGGGATCTAGTAAGATATTTTTGCCAAGTCATAATGATAAGTTGATACCCGATGCACATTACCGCCGCCGCTTTTCCAACCCGCAATGCCGCGTGCGATGACGTTTTAAATAAATTGTTGCCAGTTCGTGTGTTTTGCTAGTTATGCACATTGATAATGCGCAATGCGTCCAAATTTCCTGTTAGGTTTGCGGATAAGGTAAAACATTGGTATTTCAGTTTTTTTGTACCTTGGACTACTATTACGTATGTTGATTTTTTGTACTGGTGAAAAAGTAACCCATGTATATATATACACATATATATATGTGGTCATATGTATATGTGGTCTGTCAAAAAAGTACCTACTACTGGAAAATAAACCTTGAAAATAAAATTCAAATTTCAATTACATTGGTGACAGACGTCCTTTCAGGACGCCTCCACAGATCAGGGGATAAGGTTTATCTTTATCAACATTATTTATTTCTCATTTCTAATACCTACCCTCCATACTTAACTTTAGTGAGTATACCTGCTTAGCCAATTTTGCTATTTGGTATTGTCGCTTATTGGAAAGGATGTCGATTAATTTAACCATACCGATAACTCTTTTCACAAAATAATTATTGCCGAGTGATTTAAAAATGCCACGAAGAAAAAAACCTGTGACGAAATGGAGCTGTGGAAAAATATTATCCTGAATTACATGCCAAATTATACAATTATGTCACAGGGTGGACACGGCATACAAAAACTAAATCTGATATTTGTCTGTGCCTATGTGTGCGTACGGGTATGTTTGTACACGCGCAACTCGCACAATCACGAAACAGGGCTGCCTCAGATATGGCAGATTAACTAGTTGGTACTTAAGTAACAAATGAATATATACATTAACCTGTACAATACACATTTACTAATTTCTAAGTTAGTATATAAATAACAGACTCGCTTTCACCACAGAATAAGTAATTATAGCACATCTCCAACTCTAACGGAACAGAACACCGCAACCCAAGGAAACTATTGTTTTTCTCACATCCAAGAAATATCACTTTTTTAACACCATTTTATCATTGTTACACGTGTCATCTACATAATAGTTACATATTATGATAAACATTTTCATGTTAGTTTTAACATCTGCTTCGATAATATTGATGATGATCTTAACCAGCTTCGAGTTCCCTCGCACTTCCTCCAACTTCATCATCAGGCCTATCTTGTGATATTTGACCCAACTGCTAATCCTAAAAAGCCAACATAGTATATCATTATCTGAAACCAACTCCGAGTTCCCTCGAACTTCCTTCAAGTTCATCACCAGACCCATCTTGTGGTATTTGACCCAACTGCTAATCCTCAAAAGCCAACACAACATATCATTATCCTTAACCAACTCCAAGTT
Source organism: Thaumatotibia leucotreta (assembly GCA_025490895.1). Lineage (NCBI taxonomy): Eukaryota > Metazoa > Arthropoda > Insecta > Lepidoptera > Tortricidae > Thaumatotibia > Thaumatotibia leucotreta. Next base: position 4,485 of record JALPQI010007784.1, on the reverse strand, counting down.
CCCTCGCACTTACTCCAAATTCATCATCAGGCCTATTTTGTGATATTTGACACATGCTCACCAAGAGGATCCTAAAAAGCCAACAGAACATATCATTATCTCAAACCAACTCCGAGTTCCCTCGCACTTACTCCAAGTTCATCATCAGGCCTATCTTGTGGTATTTGACCTAACTGCTAATCCTAAAAAGCCAACATAGCATATTATTATCTGAAGCCAAGCCAAGCTCAAGCCAATTCATCATCAAGTCCATCTTGTGGTACTGGACCTAACTGCTCACCAAGAGGATACTAAAAAGCCAATACAACGTACAACTATCTCAAGGCCTCTCCGAGTTTCCTCGCATTTCCTCCAAGTTCATCATCAGGCCTATCTTGTGGTATTTGACCTAACTGCTCATCCTATAAAGTCATCGTAGGATATCATTGTCTCAAACCTACTCCGAGTTCCCTCGAACTTCGTCCAATTTCATCATCGGGCCTATCTTATGACACGGAACCCAACTGCATACCAAGATAATACTAAAAAGCCAACATAACATTTATCGATGTCAAATCAACTCCGAGTGCCCTCGTACTGCCTTCGAGATCAATCATTGTCAGGCCCATCGGTGGAATCACATGGGCGATGAGCGTTCCTGACTCAAAAAACCTGCGTTAAAAAAACTGTCCACATTACGTACTTACACAATAAACTATAAAAATTTTGAATCAAACGACTTGTTTACTTACTACTAACTACGTAAAAAACTACAAACTACAGCTTACTACTGAATAATCTAATCTAAAACAGATTGTAAAATGTTACATTGCTAAAAATTAATCCTTATTTTCATCTCTATTCCGTAAACCCGGTTAAACTTACTTTAAACAAAGCACGTGGTCACGGTAATTAACGAAACCAACATTGTCCCACCACTAATGGTACACGTGCTTCGTAAGAAAGCAATAGCACATTGCATTTTTGATTTGATAAATGGGGACAGAAGTACTATGTAGTTTTCTGCGGAATGTAGTTCAGTCTATTAGACTAGCGGCCCATGCTGAAAAAAATATGGGTCATTTGAACCACCAGGTGACCTATCTAGAACGATATAAGAGCATAAAATAATAAGATTTAGCACTATGCCGTCACTTGTAAGCTGTCCAACTGACTCCTGGTGAGAATTTAAAAGTACAGGTAGAGTGAGTACATTTTGGTCATATATTTTTGTACGGCATTCTTACCACCGATAGATCCATGAAAAATAATAAGGAAACGCACAGTGCCGTACAAAAATTGTGCGCCACAAAGTATGATTTTTTTTTTATTTTCCGACATTGACCAGGGTAAATTTGGCCATTTGATTTTGTACGGCATCTGTGTCATACTATTTCAATACTGCTTCTAATCCATTATTCCGCAACGCCGTACAAAAATCATGCGACAAGGGAAAAAATCGAGGGTTGCAATCCCCTCTCTTTCCGTAGTCCAGGGGGTGATTTGAAAAAGTACGGCTTCGGTTCCAAAACATAATCTAGCACTTAAAAGTACTATTAAAAATATTGCCGTCAAAAAATGATAGTCCATTTGAATGTATATCAATAATCATCTTCATTTCATCGTATCCTTGATTTTTACAGCTGTAAAATCATTTGATCCTGTACGGTAACTTCTTTTTTAACATGATGTTGTAAAACACAATCGTTACATAGTATTGCCGTTGAAAATAAACCGTTCTAAAAAGAATTATAGAGAAATACAAAAGCTGAAATTTTGCAAATTAATGTAAAAGTATAAATATAAATATCATAGATTAATGAAATATAGCAATTTTTTACATTTTATCCCTTGTTTTAAATAACATTAACATAGATAAATTAGGAAAAAATAATGCCGTACATTTTTATGCAGACCATATATTTTAGGCTGATGATTTCACGCTACAATTTTAAGGGTACTTTATGGCCATCTGATGCAGTGCGGTATCAACATATTTTTGAAGAGAACAATTGATATTATGATAAAATCACTATGACGTCTAGCAGAATTGAAACGTTGTGTATATTATGTCCAAGAATTGAAAATGAAAAATCCCAGTATCAACAGTTATGTATACTTTTTGGTTTAATTGTATACTTCAACCGTTATTGATACATAAATATAATATATAATTGATTTGTTTCATTGTAATGATGTCAATAAATAAAACAATTATTTTTTAGAAAAAATCTATACATTTTATGATAATAATATATTTTTTTTAAGAAATTAGATAAATTTATGCAGTATTGGAATCAGTTACGCAGTTGTTATCGGAATCAACGTCTTCATCGACGTCCGAATTAACTTATCTATTATTTTCTGAAACATAAATATGTATTTGTCAAAATCCAAGTCTTACGTACAAATTTAAGATGTAAAGATTTTATTTACCTATGACGTCATCACTTTTATAGTTTCTAACTAGGAACCTAGAATCAAGAAAAGACTATGACTATTAGTAAAAATAAAATACCTAAATGCCGTATAAAAAAAATCACCTTACATTTCGTACAGTTTTTTTTTTCCCTTTGGACCAACGAAAATATACGGCATATGAAAAAATATTATCTATGCATAAAATACTTTCAAAATAAATTTATTTCATGTTGTGTCGAATCACCCCCTGGACCACGGAAAGAGAAGGGATTGCAACCCTCGATTTTTTCCCCTTGGTACATCATTTTTGTACGGCGTTGCGGAATAATGGATTAGAAGCAGTATTGAAGTAATATGACACAGATGCCGTACAAAATCAAATGACCAAAGGACCCCGGGCCTAAAGTATGGAAAATGTGGTTTCAGTCAAATCTTCTGAAATTTTGATATGTTATAGATTTCAGTGCCCTGAACAAAAAACTCTATGGGTGCTACCACGGTTTCCGGGTCCCTTTCCATGTTCTGCTCGATTTTGTACCAGATAACAAAGTAGTACTTAGTTCTACTGCGGGTCTATTTATTTAAACAATTGACATTAGTTTGAAACTTTTTCGTGATAATGCTGGTTAGTTAAAGACATAAAACGTCTACAATGTCAACTTCATACGCACGTGATAGACTTATCGTTTATAGCTAAATGTGTGATTCTATAATATACTTGTACCTACTTAACATTGTAAAATATGAACTCATTCAAACATTAGAAAATATGGCGCTACTTTTAAATAGAGGACATTGCTTCGTATGTAATAATGCTGTTGTTTGTCGTTCACTGCGGCGGATACCTAACCTACCAGAAAATAACGAAGAAAAAATTCAATCTGCTATTTCGTTTAGAGAATCTATGAACAACATGCCGGCTGAGTTCAACAACGAGTCCCGTGTGTGTATTAATTATTTTGTGACCGATTGCTGAACTCAGCCGGCATTGTAGACGTTTTATGTCTTTAACTAATCAGTATTATCACAAAAATGGTTCAAATTAATGTCAATTGTTTAAATAAATAGACCCGAAATAGAACTAAGTACTACTCGTACTTTGTTATCTGGTACAAAATCGAGCAGAACATGGAAAGGGACCCGGAAACCGTGGTAGCACCCATAGAGTTTTTTGTTCAGGGCACTGAAATCTATAACATATCAAAATTTCAGAAGATTTGACTGAAACCACATTTTCCATACTTTAGGCCCGGGGTCCTTTACCCTGTTGATTGTCGGAAAATAAAAAAAAATCAGACTTTGTGGCGCACAATTTTTGTACGGCACTGTGCGATTTCTTATTATTTTTCATGGATCTATCGGTGGTAAGAATGCCGTACAAAAATATATGACCAAAATGTACTCACTCTACCTGTACTTTTAAATTCTCACCAGGAGTCAGTTGGACAGTTTACAAGTGACGGCATAGTGCTGAATCTTATTATTTTATGCTCTTATATCGTTCTAGATAGGTCACCTGGTGGTTCAAATGACCCATATTTTTTTCAGCATGGGCCGCTAGTCTATATTTTTAAATTAGAACTTCTTGTTGTCTTTGCATACCAATTCACACAACACTCCATGTAAAGCAGTGAAATGCACTTTTTCGGCTTTTTTATACGTATTGCCAAAAACGAGCGCTATTTACGGGTCTGTTACTTAATCGCAACTGAACAAGCACGACGAGCGCCGCGTCAAGTATATCAGTGCGAGAAATATAACTGCTGGTGACTGCGAGTCGCCTTATAATGAACGTCTACAGGAGGTGGTCTGTGACCAGCAAGAAATGCTACACTTTGTTTACGAGTAGTAGCATATTAAATATCAACCTTGTGAAAAAATTATCATTTCGATCATAGCCCATGATGCATAGTTTTTTTAGTCACACACAAAAAAATCAATATCCTGGGACATTTTCACACATATCGGCCTAGTAAACGGTACGCTCCATTAAGACTTGTGGTGTCGGTATTTTTGGATTGTATTGTATTCAGGGCATTTTTTAGCGTCTCGACATCAAACGTGCTTATTTTGCGTGGTGCCAAC